>OY757556.1:7486972-7717055 GCA_963584105.1 Alviniconcha strummeri
TTACACTGTACTTGGCTAAGTATAAAAAAAATGGTTTTTCAAATCTTCAGTGCAGGAAGATGCCACTTTTCACAGTACTTTAATTTCGCACACCCAAATTAGTGGAAAACTTGAAAATATTCTCAATAAACTCCTGATAAAGCACACAGTGCATGTTCTACATCAGATTGATGTGTCTACATCAGACCACTGAAGGATACTACAACACACCTTTTGATGTTTCCAAACAAAGACATGCCATTCAGCTGGGAGAATGAAGTCATTTGGGAAAGGTCATGTAACATGCCGGATGTTATCGATAAAACAGGACTGCTTTCCCGTTTGTACAAAATATTAGATATTTTGTAGGGACGTCAGATGTTACAACAATATCAAATGATCAGGGAAATATTCTTAGACTTTGTGCAAAACTTTGCTGAAAACAACTGAGTATTGCTGTATAGTGCAAATGCATGGATCAGAACACACGTTATGTTTCCGTTGATTCCGAAGCGATGCTGTCGTTTTTCAGTTGTTCAGATTTTTCAGTTCAAGATTACAACACAGCTGACATACCTACAGGGCAAACATTCACAATCAATTGATCAAAAATACAACTATTATGAGTGTTGATGTTATATTATCCGTATAAAACAATGTTTTCCATGTACAAATCAGTGCTTGCGATTTGTTTGTAAGCAAAGTGATGAAAATCACTCAGTACATGGATGTCCGTTTCTGGCGGTCATTTTTCCGCACTTTTTTCAGTGTGTGATGACTGTATCTTAAAATCAACCACAGCCTGGGTGCTGAAATTATCTGTACTATATATTCATTCATTCATGCACGTACACAACACAACATTGTTGATGTTGAAGGTGATTGTATTGAAACTGCCTACCTTGATTGGATGTGACTGATGACATAAAAAGTAGTCAAACAAAGTATCAAAATAATTAGCTTATGTTGTTAAATATACATTAATTGAAAGATGTGTGTTGTTGTTGTCATGGTTGCCCCGTTCAAACTGACATAACACACTGACTGAATCAGTTATTCAGTTACTTTATTGGAATTTAGACAAAGTGAATCCACAGGCAATATGGAGGAAGGAAGCTTGTCTATTGTAGACAATGGCTCGCCCTGGGAATGCCACAGTGGCGGGAATCTTGGAGTATAGCTATCTTCTAATGTCTGTATATGGTTATATGTCTGGTCAGTCTGGACTGTACCATTTACATGCTAGGAGTAGTTCTATTGAAGTTGGCCGTTTAATAGGTACTTGAATAGATCTTCGTTATTTAAAGGACAAGTCCAAGGTTAGGGTTGATTTTTGACACTGTTTCCGTTAAAGCTTGCTGAGAACGATGATGTAGGTGAAACTGATCTGAGGATTATAAATGCACGAAAAAAGGCATTTTCTGTCATACCAAAAACGTCGCCATGACACCCAAATCATGTGACCATATGCCTACTACATCACTCTGGGGAGTCGCTGCAAAATGGCCAACTCGAGCTCCGAAGACAAAACTGATACTTTGCCTGAGAGACCCACAAGGATACAGCTGTATCAGTTTGAACCTGTCAGGCGTGATTTTGAAAGAGTACCAGAACATCGTGTCAGCTTCGACATGCGGTATTCCATGGGGTTTGCGAAATCACACTCACTGAAATGTTTGCTACACAAATGGACATTTTTATTTATTTTTTATTTTATTAAATCCGAAACTAGTGACTCATTTGTCAATCATTGCGATGGTCATTTTGCATACTTAAAAACCTTGGACTTTTACTTTAAGACTAGACATAACGGTTGTCACCAACTAAAATAAGACTTATAAATGATTTTTTCCCCATTGATTTTGAATGAAAATGTCATGTCATCAAAACAAATATGATTACTTCTGGGTCACCTGGTACTACAAAACTAGGATCGGCAGATGTTGCTGCGTTCAGTAGTTCATTTAGGTTTCAGATTTGCGTGGACATGATGAAATGACAAGACACTGTTGTCATAATAAAAACATGAAGAGTAAAGCTAAATAAACACAAAACAGTTGAAATAAATAATGCAAACTGTTCCAGTTGTAAAGACACCCACATTGGTGGACTTGTTACAGCAGTTTGTTTATTTATGAGCTGAGTCCAGATTTGAAAAAAATATTCCGGCCGATGACAGGACTCCTCACATCCAAGCACTGATTTTCAGTAGTCCACAATGTAAAAAAACAAACATTCTTCCACTTTTTTTCTAATGGGATCAAAAATCAAAGTATTATCAATGCATAAAACTATTTAGTTTTTGATAGAAACCAGTAGTGGCAAGTCACTCTAAGTTCATTTAAACATGGATGCCAGTGTCACATTTTTACCCAATTTTTGGTTCATTCACACAAATAAATTTCATCATCACATACGTAAGGAAATGGGCTGGCATTAAATAGTGGCAGCACATAAAAATATAATAATGACAACAGATGAAAGATGGAAAGTTAATCTATTCACTGCACATCCATGTTGATTTATTTACCCTTTGGTTTCATCCCACCAGATTGTGTTGCAAAGATCTGTGACAAGCTGCAAAGTTTCAGGATGGTGTCAACCCAGTGTTTCAGACTTGTGCAACTTGGAACTGGCACACCAAATCTACTACCAATATTGTTCAGTTGATTGCATTTTTGTGACAGTGCTGTTTGATTTGTTGATACAGTTTATTGCTGGTCACAGCTGCATCAGAAATAATATCCTACAGGTATCTGTGCTTACATTGGCAGAATAATTTTTTTTAAATCATTGTCAAGTCAGCACATCGAGTCTACTAAAACTTGTTTAGCTGAGGCTGTAATCACACAGAAGAAACTGGCTTGATCTAATGGCTAGATCTAATGCAAAATTAAATGTAGTAAAAAAATTACACAGAGGCTGCCTGCCTAATTAAACATCTACTGGCTACTATTCTACATTGACATACTTGTAATTACTGTGTTTTATTCTACTACCATGGCTATGTATAACTATAAGCACCTATCTTACACACAAACTTGTTTCAAAATGATCAGATATGAAAACACAATACTATTGGACTATCCACCTACAAACCCCTATGATTGGCAGGGGCACACCAGCTCTGATGGCCATATTGCGCCTGCTCAAAAGCAAACCCATTTAATGTGTAGTAGTCTTTCTACAAAGCTGCCCATTCATTAAATACAACTGTGCACCACATACATGCCCATTCAGGCTATTGTCTTCTAACCCACAGACCTACCCGTCAATTAATATGTCAAAAATGAATAATTAGCTAACCGCATGCCTGTACATTCACCTTGATATAACTGTCTTCACTGACTGGGTGTAAAAACCCTACCTTCTTAGTTAGCCAGAAGGAAATAGCACCAAGATGAATAGGTAGACTTATTTTCAGGTAGGTCTGTGGGTACATATGCCAGTAGATGAGTTGACAGATAAGTGTGCATGTTAAGCCAGAAGGAAAATAATGGACTGAACAGATGGGTTAATAAACATGTAAATCCGTGGATATGTAGAGCAAGAGTTGAGTGGGCACGTAAATATTAGTGGTTAGTCAGAATTGAAAGTATCAAAATAAATGGGTAGGTTGAAGAGCAGGTGCATTTATGGCCACATGAAGGAGTAGTTAAGTCTACAGGTAGGTCTTCATGGTTAACCAGAAGGAAAGCGTCATGATAAACAGGTAGATTTATTTCCGGGTAGATCTGTACATACATAGAGCAGTAACTGGGTGGACGGGTAGATCACAGAGGTAATTCAGAATGGATGAATGAAAATGAACTGGGGTGGGGGGTGGGGGGGGGGGGGGTTGAATGAGTGCATCTCTGGACATTCAGACAGTTGAATCAGCAGGTAGGTCTTCGTGGTTAGCCAAAAGCATCAAGATTAATAGGTACTTTCATTTTCAGGTGGGTATGTCAGTACACAGACCAGCAGATGAGTTGACAAATAAGTGAGCATGTAAAGCCAGGTGAAAAAAAGAAATGGAACCAGTAGCCTGATGAAAGGATGAATCTGTGAATATGTAGAACAGGTGAGAGGACAGGTAAGTACTAATGGTTTGTTGGAATGTAAGAATCAAAATGAAAAGTAGGGTAATGAAAGGGTAGACATATGGGCATGTGCACAAGTAGTTGTGGTGACAGGCATGTCTTTGCAGTTAGACAAAAGAGAAGCATGAAGATAAACATGTACATTTATTTTGGGGTAGATCTGCATGTATGTGCCCCAGTAGATCAAAAGTAATTGTGCATGTGATGCTGAAAAAGAAGAAATAAACAGGTATACTAATGAACAGGTACATCTGTGGATATATAGCAGCAGAAATGTTGATAGGTAGATCTTAGCAGTTAATCGGAATAAAAAATGAACAGGTTGGGTCATGAACAAATAAAAGTATAAAAATGAACAGGTAGGGTCATGAATGGGTACATCTATGGGCAGGTACACAAATAGTTGTGGTGACAGGTAGCACTTTGTGGTTAGACAAAAGAGAAGCATGAAGATAAACAGGTAAATTTATTTTTTGGGGTAGATCTGTGTGTAGATGAAAGGTATTTGTGGATGTTATGCTAAAAAAATAAGAAATAAACTGAACAGGTATACTGACAAACAGGTACATCTGTGGACATGTAGGAACGTTGACAGGTAGATCTTAACGGTTAATCGGAATGAAAGTATAAAAAAAAAAAGGAACACATAAACTGAACAGCTGTGGTCATCCAGCACGAAAGTATGAAAATGAACAGGTTGAGTTATAAATGGGTACATCTGTGGATAGATACACAAGTAGTTTTGGTGAGAGGTAGGTCTTTGTGGTTAGACAAAAGAGAAGCATAAGATAAACAGGTAAACATGGTCATGCAGTGCAGTAGAAACGTTGATGGTTAGATCTTAGCATTTAATCAGATTTAAAGTATGAAAATAAACAGGTTGTTGACATTAGGAAAAGAGTCTAAAAACAAACAATTGTGGAATTTAATAAACTCTTTGTGGAAGAAATTAATGATGTTATAAAAGCTGTAGTTGAAGAGTAAGCAGCTTCACCATACATACAGGAACAGCTTTTCAACATTCCAAAATATGACATTCAATTTGTTATATCAGACCAGCTGTTTCTGGATGTATTGTTAATGAAAATGAGATCAAAGACAATTTCTTATGCTACAAAGAAAAAAGGTCTGGATAAAGAAAAGGAAAAAGATTTAGCAAACAGTATTCAAAATTTAGAAGCTAGGATAGTTTTGACTGAAAATAACAATGTACTTTATTCATCCCAGCAGGAAATTGAAGCTGTTGTTCAATCTTAATTTACCACACACTACTAAGAACTGAATTTCACTTGTCCCAATAATTCAAAGTCATGAAACACACACACACATACACACTCTTAGAAATACACCCCTTTCTCTCAATATGCCGACACTAAAGGAATGATCTAATACTAATACCCAGCAAACCCAAAATTGCCTGGAATAATGCGTTCTCTGACAAACCAAAACAAAAACTCTCAAACCCAAAAAAAAAAAAAAAAAAAGGAAGTTAGAGCAGGACAAGCAGGAGCTATAGTCCCGATTAGAGACAAGAGAATGGAAGTTCTACTTTGCTCTGCTGACAGTAAAAAAAAATACAAAATACTTTTGTGGACTCAAGAAACGTAATTCTGTAAGTGAACAAATGACCAAACTTACATTGAATAATGGAGAAAAAAATATATGAAAGCAAGGACATTATTAAAGAAATAGAAGTGTTTTATGAAAGATTATATTCTGAAAGACAAGTAGAAGACTGCAAAATATTAGATATGACTCAAAATATTCCTATGCTGACATTGCAGGAAAAGACTTCACTGGAAGGGGAAATTACTTTAACTGAAGCAAATTTTGCACTTAAAAATGTGAAAAATTACAAAAGCCCTGGCTCTGATGGTTTTACTGCTGATTTTTTTAAAGTTCTTTTGGTTGCAACTGGGATCCTTTGTTGTTAGATCACTAAATGATGGTTTTAGAACAGGTGAATTATCAACAACACAGAAAGAAGGGGTACCAAAATGAGATAAATCAAAAGACGTGATCATGAAGGGGTACCGAAAGGAGATAAAAAAAACACATCAAAAACTGGAGGCCAAGCTCACTTCTTAATGTTTATAAAATAGGATTTGCATGTATTGCTAAGCGTCTAAAAAGCATTCTTCCTTCTTTGATCAATGAGGACCAAACTGGGTTATGGCCAACAAATACATTGGAGATAACAGTCAATTGATATATGATCTTATTAGTTACTTGTATAGAGAAAATAAACCTGGGTTACTTTTGTGCTTAGACTTTGAAAAAAGCCTTTGATTCTGTTGACTGGAAATTTATGTTCAAAGTTTTACGTGCTTTTGGTTTTGGGCCAGATATATGTCAGTGGATATCTACGTTTTTATAAAGATATAAAGTCATCTGTCATGGTAATGGACAATTATCACAATGGTTCGCTATTCAGAGGGGATGTAGACAAGAGGATCCTATATCATATTTGTTCATATTATGTGTAAAGATAATTGCCATTATGATTACATAAAATAAGAATATAAAAGGTATTTTTATAGGAGAAACAATTAAAAAAATCATAATATGCAGATGGCAATGAAATTACACTAGCAGGTGACAAAAATTCATTGAAGAAACGGTTAAGACCATCAACATGTTTGGAAAATCATCAGGTCTCTTTTTAAAGGTTTGGAAGACCAGCGTCATATGACTCGGTAATAAACAAAATTCTCCTGCTAAATGTATGCCACATTTGCAAATGGAATAGAACCCACCTAAATCAAAATACATGGTATATGGTTTACTAATGACTTAAGAGTGTGAGGTACCCAACTTTCATGATAAATTTTCAGAAATAATTATGAGCTTTGTACTAAGTATGATTAAAGAGACAAATAACACCGCTAGGCAGAGTAGCAGTCCTGAAATTGTTGATTCTGTCTAAGCTTATTCACCTATGGATGTTATTGCCAAACCCACCAGACAACTTTTTTAATGAATTGCATAAGACAGTGTTTCAATTTGTGTGGAATAGAAAACAGGACAGGATAAGCAGGAAAATCGCTGTCAGATCCATCATGAAAGGAGGGCTTGGGATACTGAACATGAAAACTTACATCAGTGTATTGAAGTTAATTTGGATTCAAAAATTAAAGACAAGTGAGCACAAATGGAAAAGTATAATTAAATGATCTTATCATAAAGTGGTGTGGTTTGAATAACTAGGATCAAGCTTTCATTTTTCAGGAACATGAGGAGTCACGTATTTATGGCATATAAAGAGTTTGGTAAACAATACATGTAGAAAATTCAAACAGCTAGTCACAGAGCCAATGTTCTGCAATATATCAGAATATCCTAGTTGAAAATAGATTTATTTTTATTTTTATAAAAACTGGATTGAGAAAGGCATATGTTACATAAAAAATATGCTGAATGACAATGGTGCATTTATGTCAGTTAAAGTTTTGAAGATTAATTTGAATTAAGACAGATTACATTACATATATTGGATGTGTGCAAGCTATCAAAAGCTACATGCATAAAACAGAAATAGCAGTGGAGGGTAACAATTCAGCTGATTTAATTAAGACACTTAGGACAATTTACAATCAACAAAAAGGCTCACGCTTCTATTATAAGGTACTTATGCAGAATATAAATAAACCTAACTGTTGTGACAAGCGGGAACTTAAGCTGAATAAAGATATTAACTGGTGTGTCACCTTTAAGAAAATGCAACAGATTCAAGAAATAAATCTGAAATGGTTTCAGATAAGACTAGTACATAGAATAATTGCTACTAGTGTAGTAATGTTGTTTTAATGCACATAGGAATTGAAAATGACATTACTTGCTCTTTTTGCTGAAAAGAATGAGATTCAGTTAACCATATATTTTGGTCATGTACATTGGTGAGGTCATTTTGGGAATAATTCTAGATTGTAGTTAATGATGGATGTAAAAATGTGACACCAGTTACACTTAATGAAAACATTGTACTCTTTGGTCACCACATCCGTCTTAGATAATACCTTTGATGTGATTGTTTTATAAGCAAAGTTCTTTATTTATAAATGTAAAATTAACAAGACTATACCACAATTTCATTTGCTCAAAAGTTAGTTAAAAACTAACTTTGAGTGTACAAATATAATGCAAAACTGAACATGTCACATGATAAGATTGTAGCTGAATGGTGTTCTTACCAGCACTTGACTGACATATAGACTATGTCATAGATGGTAAATGTTAGGTTACATGATGTACAACACACATAAGCGCATTTATGCACTTATACATTGTTCGCATGCACATGCTATGTAAGTACTTTTTTGTCAAGATTGTCGTTGATCTGTTTGCTGGGCCATTTAATTGCTTAAATTTTAGTTTGGAGGTGTGTGTGTGTGTGTGTGTGTGTGTGTGTGTGTGTGTGTGTGTGTGTGTGTGTGTGTGTGTGTGTGTATCTCCCCCTCTCTCATATATTTTTTTCTCAATATAGTTGATTTTTGTTATGTTTATGAACTCTTTTGCATATATGACTGTAGTTTATTGTAAGCACTATCACAATATTGCTGTAAGTTGCACAAAAACTGGGAAAAAACATGACCCCCCCCCCCACACACACACACACAAAAATGAACAGGGAAGGTTATGAACGGGTACATCTATGGGCAGGTATAAGTACATCTGTGCACATGTAGGACAGTAGAAATGTTGACGGGTAGAAGGGTAGATCTTAGCAGCTAAAGAGAGTGGAGAGGGCTATGCAGCTGTGTGTTAACAGTAGTAGTAGCAGGACAAGGTCCACATCAGGGTCACTGAGCATTGTGTTGTCTGTGAGTGAGAGTTATGGTTATTACGAGTATACATGTTAACCTTTATATAAGGCCCTGTATTTTCGTGTGTGCATTTCTCTAGCAAGACGTTTTATCATACCACGGGGCCTTCACATAAAGCTTGGTATTGAAATCATGGTTTGAGATGGCAGACATCACTTGTGTGCCGTTCATGTGGTAAATGACATGCAATATGTAGTATTCGATTGTTCCAGTTTGTGCTGTGTTGCTGTTTGTTTGTTTTTGAACATGTTGTTTTGAGGTCTTGTACAGCCAATTGTGGAATGTCCTCCATTTTTATGTCCTAGATGGCAGTAGGTTTTTCAAATGCAATAAGAACAAATGTTTCTTTTGGAGTTTTCATCATTAACGCAAAGGAATCCTCTTTTTCATCCTTTTGTCCTGTTTCAAGCAATGTGTTCTGGGTCTGTCTGGTTTACTTGCCTTAAATGCGGTAATCATTTTGCCCCTTTACTGCAATGCAATCATTGTTTGGTCTTTGGAGATGTTTTGTTTAGTTAGCTTGGCCTTTACTAGTATGTTGGCAAAAAGGGGTACATTTTTGTGTGTGTGGATGTATTGGGTAGCACTTTAATGGTTTGTTAAGTCAACTCTTAGTTGCCCTACACCCTTTAGTTTTGTTTATTGCTATGTGATTGAGTAGGGGAGATGTAACTGAGTGCATTGTGTGTGTCCAGGGCCATGACCTTTTAACCATTTCTTTCCTATCATCCTTTCTCTTTTTTGATTGGGTGGGAATTTTATGGCCCCAATTATCTAAAGTGTTAAAACTTTTGCACTGCCCACTGCGTCCTCTTTCCCCCAATGTCCCTGCAGTAGCAGGTTGTCAGTTCAAGCTAGTTCAAGCTGCTGCTTATGCATCTGATTCAGGGGAGAGCCTACACTGTCTCCTGGTTGGTGTAAATAAAAGTTATGTTATAGCAACCTCTTACTTGTGACTCTTCATTCATGCTTCCAATCTGCTTCCCTCTCTCCCCACCATGCTCCCCTACAAAAGTAAAAGATAGTTTAAACAATTTCTTCTTCTTCTTTTTACTTAGCCCAGGTTCAAAGTAGGTTTGGGGAGTGGGGATAGCTCAGTGGTTAGAGCGCCAGACTTGTGATCAAAAAGTTGTGGGTTTGAATTCCTGCAGGAGCAGTGGGAGAATTTACTTCTCCAGGGTCAACTTTCTGTGCTGACTCTTATTTTCGGTATCCATTCCACCCCTGTGTTACCGCAGTAGCATGTAAAACACCCTGGTCATTCTGCCAAAAGAGCGGGTGGCAGGTTACAGCTAAATACGCATGCACCTTATTTATGTGGCTTTGCATGAAGTGACATGGTGCATGGTTGTATGGTGTACACAGAATGTGCCGAGATGGCAGCAATTTCATGTGGCACCAGCCATGCCAGTGCTGTAAGTACACCACTTTGGTGGACAGTCAAAAATGCGCTATAGAAAGCTACTCACTCATGCAGAATGACATGCAAGTGTAGTGAGTCTGCTTCAGAGCAGAGAATAGCACTATATAAAAGTGATCAACAACAACAGCTACCTGGTTCGCATTCAAGAACTACTCACATCCAAACAATGCTAGGAGAACAGAGAAAGAAAACAGGGAGGCGATAGTCTCCAAGGAGACAGTTGGAAAATCCAGGGACATTTCAAACACCATTTTGGGTCACAAACTGATATCATCAGAATCATTCTGAAAGGTTCACATTCACTGGTGAATGATTCAATGAAGCAAATGTGTGCAACAAAGAAAAAGGAAGAAAGAGAGAGATTTTTAATTTACAATGTTTGTGTCTTTAAATATGCATCAGGGATACCTACAAAATGAAAGGACAAATGTCCATGCTGTACAGCATAAATAGGGCATTTTGAGGTTGACACTACTGACAAAGTTCAAGAACTATGTATCTTTAGTGGAAATGAGAATGGGAAAATATTGGGTTCTTGTGGTCCACCTTTGAATTTTGTCTTCTTTCAAAAATAGTAATTGGACTTTTCCTAGAATGTATAGGCTGTAACCACTGAAAGTATATTTGACTGCAACAGGTATTCATGCTCACACTCGTACACACAAATGCTCATGCACACAAGCAAATGGTTGAAACACCATTGCCAGCCTCCTGACTGCAAAGAGTATTGGTCAATGACTGATGTACAATCCGAGTACATCCCCAATGCATGTAAATGTATACATATGCTTCTTTGATATTTGAACTAGTTTTCAAGTAGTGACATACAGATACACACTTTCTCAGTAACAGCTAGGCAGTAGCAGTTCAGAAGAAACTCAGAAAATGTACAGAAAGAAAGATTACTAATGCTATGGGTGTACACAATTGTCTTGCCAACATTGACATTGAGGAAGCACACACTTCATTACCATGAAGATGTCAAGGAGTATGTGCATACTGAAAAATAAATTTATATTATAGACTGAAAATCACTTTCGGGGGTTGCAAATGTTTGCTTCATTCACTAGAGATGGTCCTTTTAGAATGATTCTGGTGATATTTGTGAACCAAGATTAACCATTTTTAGTCAAAATAATCAGTGTCCTAAGAATGCCTGACCTCCTCCCCAAGCAAGCTTGCCATGCTGCACTAGATCATCAGTGGGCTTGTTTGCATCAACAAACAGCAGATCCTGCAAAAAATCTGAAACGAGGATGACTGCTAGCATTCAGAAACAGGATCCAAAAACATTAATGGTTAAAAAGAACACTATTTTAATATGACAGTCCAAAACATTTGCAAATGTTTAGGGTAAGCCACTTTTTCAAAACAAAACAAATATTGTACTTTTCTGGTTGTGGTTGGTTTGTGTTAAATGACTGGAGTCTTTGGAAGAATGTTAGCATGGGAGCTGAGGCCACATCCTTTGGCCAGTTTTTGCAGTCAACTGCAATGCTCAGGAAGCAAAAAAGCATCATCTTATTAGAAGATGTGTGTGTGTCAGGTCTTCTGCCTGTGGTTTGCTGTGTTGGTCGATATCTGTTGATGGTGGCAGTCAGAACATGGCACTACTTGTAGAAATTCGCAAGCCTGGCACATTTGTGTCTGGACTGTAGGGATGGCCAGTCCATTGCTGTCAGCATACATATATATCATTCACACTAAATCTCATGCAGTATCTATTCACAATCCATAAAAACACCTGTTTTGGTGACTGGTGTTATTTTTACTATTAATCTATTGAACCTTTTAACCTTTAAGATTTAGAGGGTCAGAGTTGGCGTGTGTATGTATATATATATACATGTCATTCTCCTGAAAACTGGACCAAAGAGGGTGCCGCTTTCCCAATGAAATAAAAATTAAACTAAGACATGAAACTTTTTAAACTACCGCTATATTTCTTATGTAATGTGTTTGGAGAAGTAAGGGAAATGCCACAATAATTTCTTGTGTCTGTGAGCCTTTTTAGGTAAAAATCGCGATATTTTCATGGCTGCCATTTGTGACATGGCATGTTAGTTGATCGCAAATATTTCCTTGGAATCATTCATAATTGAATAAAAAAGGTTTCATGCAAAAGAAGGAGGCTAGTTCTTACATACAAATGGCATTTATTGTGCATTGCTTGCTACTAACAGCTCCAAACAAAGGAAAGATAATCAGTGTCTCGTACGTTATCGATGGTGTCTTCTGAGTGTGTATCACGATATTGTGACTTGTTTACAACAGAAACTAAAGAACTTTCTTTTTTTCATCAGCATGGTAGATAACTACATTTTACTTTATTTGTAATGCTTGTTTGATGACATGAGAGTAGATATGAAATAAATTACAGTAATTTCTTCAGGGGTGGTTGACATGGTGTCTTACAATGGTGTAACGTGCGAGCACACAAAAGGATTATTTCTGCTTGTACCATTGACTTTCGACCTACCCTAACATACCATTCCACATCAGCTGACTTGCGGCAGCAGTGTTTGACCTCTGTGTGCACTGTGTGTGGTGTATTATTTTACTAGAAAAGGGAAAGCACTGTGGTGTCTTCAGAGGTGAGGGATGTAACGCTTGTGACACATATTTGTTCCCACTCGGCTGAGTGTTTGTATGCAACCTTTTGTAACCAAACTTGGTACTGTGGTGCACCACCAAGAGCCAGAATGTCATGTGAAAAAAAAAAGGGGGGGGGGGTCTATCTTCAAGGTCAAGGTCACAGTGTGGGATTATATAATCAAAATGTGACGATTTCTACTACATCTTTTATTAGTTCTAAACCAGTGAGTCTTTTGCAACCAAACTCAATTTGAGTGTAGATCATCATAAGCAAAGAAGTGTCCAATGAAAATGTTGGATTGCTGTGTTCAAGGTCAATGTCACAGCCAAGGTTAAAAGTTTCAGTTTTAATATTAGTTTGGATGATATTGTATGCATCACTGAACCATTTGTAATCAAACCCATTTATGGTGAGACATCATTATAAACCAGAGTGTCATATGCAAAAAATGGATTTCTATCTTCAAGGTCAAGGTCACATTAACTCAATTTCAGTTCATACAATGAAATATGACTATTTCTGTTATATGTTCTGAACTGCAGATTTTTTGGGGCGACCAGCTTAGTTTGACAGTGCATGTTCATAAGCTGGAATGTCTTGTGAAAAGGTTGCTTTGCTGTATTCAAGGTCAAGGTCACAGTGAAGGTTCTGAACTTCAGTGAATGTTTGCCCGGACAATATCTCTGATCAGTCAGACTTAGTATGGTGATGCATCATCATCAGCCAGAGTATCATTCAGAAATATCATTTTGCTGTGTTCAAGGTCAAAGCCACAATTGTTTCTACTAGATCTTCAGAAATACTGAAACTTTTGTGATCCAAATTAGTTTGATGGTACATCATCACAAGACAGGACAAGACACTGTGAAAAGATTTTCTTGCATTTACACAGGGCGTAAGACAGGGAATGTGGCTTGGGTGACTGTGGACTAGATTGCTGCCACTCTTGGCTATCCCAATATCTAAACCAGTTCCAGTCAAGAAAATGTGGAAAGAACATTGCTTGTGTAATGAATATATTTGTTTATTAAGTGTTTTGGTCAATGGTTCAAGTATATCCTTTTGTACTTGTGATGATGTCTACATAACGTGAGACAGATTATAATTAAGTGCGATTGGTTATTAACTTTAGAAAGCAAGAAACAAATATCCCTCTGACATGTATATTTATGTATAAGGTTCAGACCAAATTAGTGCAATGCATCCCCCCCTCCTCCAAATTACTTGGGGGGTGGGGGTGGGAGGGGGGGAGAAAAAAAAGGAAAAGAAATGTGTGTAATCTATTTCGTGCATGTGTGTACTTCAAAGAAGACATTTTAAACCAAAATCGTTAAAGAGGCAGGACAATTAAAACATTACTTTTTTAAATGTCAGAAGTGACAGATATTTCTGTATTAATTAGGAAATATTGTATAATAAAAAAGGCAAGAGTCAAACTGGCCACTGAGCCAACTCTGTTCATGCATTTCTGGTATCTTCTGTAACACACAAGACACTGACCTATGACCTATGACATAACATAATGAACAATTAACCAAGTTCCTGTCACCCTGTCAATTTATGTCTTATATTTATGTACGCAAGAGATGTCAAGCTTTCCTTTCCAAATAATAGCATTAAAAAAATTCACACTTTGAATTTTTACCCTCTATGTCACAATTTTGACCAGTTTTCAGGAGAATGACCCATATATATATTCAGGTGCAATTTTCAAGGGTCACAACCATTACTGACTGTACCAGAGACTCCAACTGTGACACATGAGAGGATGAAATCTAGTCAGTAACACTGCCAACCCTGTGACTGAAGGCACTGACCTGCATGTGCATGTGGTGCATAATTGTGCACTGTTGTTTCAGTGCATTTGGGTCAGATTGACTCCTTCAGCTCTAACCTCAAGACATTTCTTTTTTTTAAACAATTGACCTGCCATGTTTTTCACTCCACACTGCTATCTGCCTCAGCCTCAAGTCCCAGTTTGTTATCTGTTTAAGCTGTCTGTAAATTGTGTATAGTAAATATACTCATGTGCGCGGATGCCTGTGTGCATCATGTGTTTGTATGCATGCACTTAGAATAGTCTTTCTGGACAAGATTATGCGTTGTATAAATATTTTTATTATTATTATTATATGATCCAGGTGATGCATGAGTCAGATGTCTAATGGATCAGATATGCATATAGGTATCTTAATTCTTAAATTGTATATTATGTATTTTTACCCCCAAGGTTTGTTTTTGTTGTTGTTACACCCACACCCACCTACCACCCCTGCCCTCCACCCCTCCCCAGTCAGACAGACTTGCTGCTGTCTTCACCGACTGGTGATTACTGGGGGAGGGGGGGGGGAGAGATAATGGAAGTGAAGTGTTGTGAGGTTGTATGTGTTTGTGTATGTGCCTGTGTGCATGCAACAGTGTGGGCTAGAGTGAGATATATGTAATGCGTTATTAAATTAGTTTTATTGTTGTAATGTTTCATGTATATCGCTTTGAGTGTCACACATGTATCATTGAAGGATTTGGCATGTGAGAAATGCATAAATTATTATTAGGAATACCACTTCTTTGAGGCATTAAAATTAAAATATCAACTCCTTGTCTGACATTCACTTGAATCTTACGAACTAGTCAAATCTTTGCCTTGAAATTTATTGTGCACACTTTCAAATTTAATGTATTTGCATTTATAAGTTGTGGCAAGCAGGTGTTCATTTATAAAGTTCTGTGGATGGATGCAGGAAAACAGTATTAACTTGATGTCTTCTACATTCTGCTGGATTTGACAGGTGTTGAACAGTGGAATGTGTGATGTCAGAGGCAGAAGTGCCGCTGTGTCCTGGCCTCTACATTGGGGGTCTGCGCAGTGACCTTCACTGTGGCAAGCTTGCAGGACTCCTCTGTACTCTTTTGTGGAGATTTCAGGTTTGCACACACACACACACACACACACACACACACACACACACACACACACACACACTACTACTACTACTACACACACACACACACTACTACACACACACACACACTACTACACACACGCACACAAATGCATATGCACACACACACACACACATGAATCATTCCATTAGTTTGACTGATTCTAGCCCAGAGTAAGTTTTGAAGATTAACTGATAACTTGAAGAGGTAAATGATTTTGTACACTTGCTTGCATGAGGTTGAGTGCCTTGTGGCACAGATTGAAATGAAAGACAAGTTTGTTGTATTATGCACTTCATCCAATGTTTCATATAGAGCATTTTATTGATTTTGATGAAAAGTGGGTAACATTACAAACAAGGAAGACACACACAAAATTTTTGCCTTTGAAGACATTGAAAATGCATCTGACAGCATTTGATCATCTAACAGCAATCACCCCAATTTTGGAATAATGCATCATTTTACTTGAGCCCCAGTCACACCGGAGCATACAATTGTTTGGTCGCACGATTGTTTGCAATTTGGCCAGGCTACAACTAGTCTCTAAGTTTTTCTACAACCTGCATTTGCAGTCACACGCTACAATTGCTTTTACAACTGGTCATACAGCGATCCCATAGATTAATCGCAAGAAAAGTCATAGGTAGTCGCACAACCAGTCACAGATTACTTTGATTGTACAACCAAACACAGATCACCACAACTGGTTGCACAACAAAATGCAGATTGCCACGACTGGTTGCATGATCAATCACAGCTTTCTGGGGGTGGCATGGCCTCCACTGGGGGTTGCACAGCCACTGCTGGCCTGTCCTCTTCAGGAGGAGCCAGGTGGATATCTACATGTATATTCACTTGCCTTTCGGCAGCTACTTCTTCTGCATCAGGATGTGACTTCTTCACCTTTCCCTTGCCTTTCTTGGCTGGCATTTCTTCAGCACTGCTCTGTCAGGAAGTTGAAAGAATATTGATACTGATGCTTGAGTGAGCGCCTTTTTATATGTGAGGGAAGACCAGTCGTAAGGTCATGCAACTGGTCATGACTGGTTGCAGTTGGTTGCACTACTGGTTGTGACATCGTGTGACCTGTCGCATGACCAATTGTGCAACTGGTCTGGCCATGACCATTTGTAGATCGCCACGACTGGTGGCACGACTGGTCATACAGCTATATATGACCCATCTGTGACCTCCAGTGATTTGGAATCGCCGAGCCCGAGTTTTGAACATGACCATTTGCCCCTAGCGATTAGCCACAACCTCTTCTACCAGTCATATGCTCTTTCTGCGATTCCCCCCGCCAATTCCCTCCTCTCTCGGTCATGCCTAGCTTGTAACCTGGTTGCAAACCTGGTGTGACTGGGGCTTTAGATGAAAATATAAGCAAAATAATGCACACACACACACACACACACACACACACACACACACACACACACACACACACACACACACACACACACACACACACACACACGCATGCACACATACACACATGCATCAACCAACCAACCTACACCCATCTACATACACACACACATAAACACACACACATGCACACCACACCACACACACAATAATAACAATAACAGTGAGTCTTGTAACACACCACACCCCATCCAAAGGAGACAATTCAAGGTGCAGAGGCAGTATGGGAAATGGGAAGGGCAAAGTAACATATTACACACAACCAGAAAAGCATAGCAACATTTAAACCTGCATACACACAATCAGTAAACTCCTACCCCTACTCCACCCACCACCATTGGACAGCTGGGAAAGATCACTTCAGAAACAAGAATAACTTGAAAGCTGGTGTGGCTGATGTATTGCAAAGTGACAGGTGCAGAGAATTCCATTTGGCCAGTCTTGTGAATGCAAAAGCTTGGTGGCCGGTGGTTGACAGTCTGATGTGTGGGATTTGGAAGGTCTGGGCATTACACATGCATGCACTCATGCCTTTCTCACAAACACACATCATATATTATGAATAAAGGTATTAAACAAACTTAAAAAAGAATAAAGGGTACTTTAAGTCATATTACTGATATGACTATGTCCTAATAGGTTTTCCCAGTCAGTCATTAATATATCAGCTCATTTTATCACTTATCACAGAAATTACATGACTATGTCCTAATAGGTTTTCCCAGTCAGTCATTAATATATCAGCTCATTTTATCACTTATCACAGAAATTACATAATACAACAGTACTTTGTAATGGAGTGGTGGAACGTAGAACAGGACAGTGACCCAGGCAGCGGAGTCGGTCAATTATGGAGACCACAGCAGGCGTATGGCAGCAATCAGGTTTTACTTTCTCAGCCGCAGACAATTTTCAGCACACACAAAATCCTCACGCTCACGCATAGATAAGAGAACGGCGCGGGCCACAGGGAACACACGCTGTCGCTACCGTAAAATCGCCCCTCTGGACCACAAAATGGCTGACAACTGTGTTTCCCTGGCCCGCACAAATACAGTTTCCTCTACAATAACTAAACCAATTAAAACATGAAAAACATCAAATAAAAGCTACAGTTACACTCTTTTAAACTGTATAAACAAAATGTACACACATGACTTATTTTATTTACAACAAGAGTGGGAAGCGTGGCTTGCGCCTGTCTATAAACAGATTCGTACAACTAAATCACCACTAACACAATGTACAAAATATAACTGTCACTAAAACTTACATCAGAATAAAGAACACGCTGCCACGGTTAAAATGGTACATAACAATTACAATACAACGCTCTGTAAGAGAAGCAAAACAAACTCAAAGACTAGTACTAACACAATCGGTGCGAACTTTCGCCTGGGGCGCGTATCTTAGTCGCAGCAGCGCTGATAGTGATATTAAGTAGTCTATGAATACAACTTAGCTTCTACAGTACACAATACCTAACAAGTTAATTTCAACCCAAAATAAACACTAAACATGAAGTCAGCTAAGCAAAATACTATACGACAACGCATTGATCGACACATAATTACTTTAATCGAATTAAAACAACATTTCCCTACTATTCACTAGTACTAAACAAAGCGCGCCATGCAGACGACGGCTATAAAAGAATGGACCTAGAGAGGCATCGGCTACTGATCGATCCTGTGTCTAAATAAACGTTAAATAAACATTCTAAGATGCCAGATTATATTACACATAGCTTGGTGCGTAAAAAGGACTAAATAAACAAAGAGTAGGTCAAAGTGTTAAGGGAGAAAACAGATTTGAAAATGCCGCGCACTGGCAGCTATCGCCAGTCAGCTGTGTGAAGGCCATGTGGTGTTACGCCACACGCCGCGCTTCAAAACAAAAACGTCATCTGCTCCAGTTCCCGGGTTATTATCAGTACAGTAATGAAATTGCGTTGATCCGTTAAGCAGGGCGGGATTAATGTAGAAACATATACAAAGAGCACTTGCTCACAACTTGATGAAGCACATGTTCATATTCACAGCTTGATAAAACAATACAAATTAAATACAAACATATTTTCACTCACAGTGGTAGCCATCTCAATCACAAAATGTTGTCACACACTTGATTTAGCTTAAGTGAAAACAACAACAATAAACATGCACATTCATGCACACACGCATGCATGCATGCATGCACACACACATACACACACACACACACGCATACACATTTCTTGTTATTATTGAGTCAAAAACTTCTTGTTGACCAGTCAGATATTACATGCTTATCTGTAGCAATAAACTTGCACTTCAGTTTGATCTCAGATTTTCAGTTTCAGGCTTGAAATCACCATTCTTGTTGGCAAATATTTCGCCAAGTGTTTGCCTGATGTTGAGGCATGATATCTGGCCCAGCACACTTGTAAAAACAAAAATACATAAAAATCATCAAACTCATCCAACTGCTGTCAAAATGTGTATGTTGGCGGCACCCTGATCTTGAAGGAAATGTAGGGGCATCTCAGGTGTCTTTGTGTTGTAGGTGCAGCTACCCAAGCACAATGTCCACATTGGCTGTGCCAGAAAAACCTTTGCCATCATTGATCTGCCTGATGAATCAACCAGCAGATACCTTCTATCAGAGCTGTCTTCCCTGGAGAATGTGCAGAATGTGTTTGACCTCAGCACCATTACCAACAACCCCTATGATTTTCGAGTAGGTCCTAAGCTAACTGATGGCTCCAAGAGACATAGGTCAAGGTCTCGGGGCAAGAGAAAAAAACTAGCAGCAGATGCAGCCTCAAGTGCAGCAGCAAATTCCACTTCTGACCACATGATCAACGCTGCAGGAGGAATGTCCAGCAAGTCCTCACGAGCACCCTCCAAAAGGCCAACAGGAGACTCACCATGGCTCAACAAACCTGTAAATGGTAAAAAAATGAATGCAAACAAATCTGGGTCAGGCCAGCAGATCGAGGAAGATATCTCAACATCACAGTCAGAGTCTGAAGTGGAGTCCAATGATGGTTCACCAAGCCAGTCAATTTCCAAGGTGTATTCAAACAGTTCAGTGTCTTCTAAGGAATCTGATGACAGACTTCACAATGTCACTCCGCGAAGTCTTGCCAACATGAGCTCAGGGCTGCAGGCTGGGGGAGTCCGCAGGCTGGTGCAGGAATTTAACAGTGACCATGTGGCCAGATCAGCATCTGACCGCAGTGTGTATTTTCCCATAGCCAAAAAGAGTGCAACCACATCTACAACAGGTTTGTCATTGATGTAGATGTGTGCGTTGCATATATGCATTGTTTATAGATATGCAAAGTAGCTTCTTTTTGAGTCCTATGATTGTTGTCATGGACTGATCATGTAACTGTTGGTTAATCTTTACTCTCTCAAAATACATCAGTAGACATTGTGTTTATTTCTGCCTTTCTTTTGCCTTTTATGTAGGTGAAAAAAAGAAAAGAAAGGTCCTTCCTTCTTTGCTTTTTATGATTACTAGCAGAGCTTACATTAGTGAGTATTTTAAGGGGGTCCATGGGACTCCCTGATACCACTTTCATAGGGTCCCTTGGTAATTTTAAATGGTCAAGACTAACATAAAACCACAGGTGTGCAGAAGTATTATGCTTTGCACATAACCTCTGCCCATTCTGCACCTCAGTTCTGGGTTTATTCCTTTCAGACAATGCCACTTTTGGTTATGCACTTTCAGTGCAGGAGCTTATGTTCATATTTTCTTCATGCAGTGTCATTATCAACAAACAAGGGAGTTAATTAGTGCTAGAAAGACTTCACACATAAACACAACAACAAAACCTGAGTGGCCTACGGTAACTCTCACCTGGCATGTGAGTAAATACAGTCCTTTGAGCATGTGCCTATGGTGGAGTTTTTGTACCTTGTATTTACTCACGTGCCGGGTGAGAGTTACCCACACCTTCTCAGTGCAACAGTCAGAGTGTACTCTTTATTTGCTCCCTGCCGCCTGCTTGATCTGACCTCATTAGCCCTGCTGGGGTCAGTTTCAGGCCAGCGCGGGCTTTCTAGGGGCCCCGTTGCCTGGTTACTAGACGGTTTCAAAATGGCGGCTGCAACTTCAAGATTCAATCCCCCCTCCCCTTACTTTCACAAAGATTTCGCACCATTCTTCACACCTCAGCATCTTTGGGATGTTATCTCCTGTTTACTCTCATGCCAGACTGCCCCCTGGCACCTCTTGGTCAAGTCTGACAGCAGTAATTTATGTTTTGTTAGGTTGTAAACATTGATGGTGCCACAATCAATTCCTCCCTTCCTTTTCACTTGAGGGAATTATCAGACCTCATAAATTAAGACCAGAGGATTTCCCAGATGGTGTGTAGTGGTCCCTGCATTCTCCAGGCTCTGGTCTTCACATTGCATGCTGACAAACATGGGAGTAATTAGCTGACAGGTCAGGGGGGGCTGTAAAAGAGACCCCGGTGCCAGTATCCATACCACTTGGTCTTGCCCACAGGCAGACACACAACGCCTTGTTGTGGAATGGATACCTGTGTTTGGATACCAGTGTTTTTGATAGTACTCGTGCGATGTTTTGAATTCTATTTCAGTTGTTTTGTTGACAAAACTTTACAGAAGCCAAACGTAAGGAATATACAGTACACAATGGGTGTGCTGTAGAGTAGCTCAGTTGTGCTTATCACTGCTGAAGGGTGTGGATTACCAGACCACCACAGCCAAGGTAATTCAATTTACTTTCTGAAACCGCTTTGTATGTCTGTCTAGTAGTAGTTGTTCTTTATGGTGCTGTTCTTAGTTTGACTGCAAAAAACTCTGTTTGGTACTTATTGGTAAACATCAATGTAATAATAAGTAAAGATTCAACCATGCATGCCCCTTTTGACTCCACTAATAGTTTTTTCCTTCCAAACCAATTACACTAAAGTGTCAAAAGTGCTATGTTTGACATCTGCAGTTTCTACAAAGTTATCTTAGTAACTTCTTTAATTGCAGTGAAGACCGAAACACACACAAATGACCATGTAACCCCATCCTCCACTGTGTACTGTCTGCCAAGCACTGCCACAGGCAGAGTCAGACTCCTGCTGGCACAGAGCTAAATAGCTGCCTGATGAGTTGATGCTTAATGTCCTCAGATGTCATTTGACATATTAGGGACAAGTTGTGACCAATGCCGAAGCACGGTTCAATAAAATCCACATACGTAAGGTGTATGAGTGTTTAGCTGTAACCTGCCACCTGCACTTTTTGGCAGAATGACCGGGATTTTTTACGTGCTACTGTGGTAACACGGGGATGGAACGGATACCGAAATAAGAGTCAGCACAGAAAGTCGACCCTGGAGAAGAAAATTTTCCCGCCGTTCCAGCAGGGATTCGAACCCGCGACCTTTCAATCACGAGTCCGGTGCTCTAACCACTGAGCTATCCCCGCCCCCTCATAGCTGCCTGATGATGAGTTGATGCTTAATGTCCTCAGATGTCATTTGACATATTAGGGACAAGTTGTGACCAATGCCGAAGCATGGTTCAATAAAATCCACATACGTAAGGTGTATGCGTGTTTAGCTGTAACCTGCCACCTGCACTTTTGGCAGAATGACCGGGATTTTTTACGTGCTACTGTGGTAACACGGGGGTGGAACGGATACCGAAATAAGAGTCAGCACAGAAAGTTGACCCTGGAGAAGAAAATTCTCCCGCCGTTCCAGCAGGGATTCGAACCCGCGACCTTTCAATCACGAGTCCGGCGCTCTAACCACTGAGATGAGTTGATGCTTAATGTCCTCAGATGTCATTTGACATATTAGGGACAAGTTGTGACCAATGCCGAAGCACGGTTCAATAAAAGCCACATACGTAAGGTGTATGCGTGTTTAGCTGTAACCTGCCACCTGCACTTTTGGCAGAATGACCGGGATTTTTTACGTGCTACTGTGGTAACACGGGGGTGGAACGGATACCGAAATAAGAGTCAGCACAGAAAGTCGACCCTGGAGAATAAAATTCTCCCGCCGTTCCAGCAGGGATTCGAACCCGCGACCTTTCAATCACGAGTCCGGCGCTCTAACCACTGAGTTGAAGTGTTGCTTAGTGTCCTCAGATGTCAGTTGACATATTAGGGACAAGTTGTGACCAATGCCGAAGCACGGTTCAATAAATCTTTACGTCCACGGAAACCAGAAGGCTCGTTAGGACGGACAGCCCAGGACGTCCACCTCGACTCTCACACAGCTCCTGAACTATGCTAACCACTGAGTTGATGATGAATTGATGCTTAATGTCCTCAGATGTCATGAGACATATTAGGGACAAGTTGTGACCAATGCCGAAGCACGGTGCAATAAATCTTTACGTCCACGGAAACCAGAAGGCTCGTTAGGACGGACAGCACAGGACGTCCACCTCGACTCTCACACAGCTCCTGAACTATGTACCACTGAGCTATCCCCGCCCCCTTATATAGCTGCCTGGCGTGCCTGGCGCTATTTATAGCTGGCTGGCCCAGAAAACTAAAGGGCTGCTTGGGTGAAGGTGTGTACCATTGGCGACTCAGGTCTTTGTTGTGTTTATGATGGAGTTTGATTATCCTCTGTTAGGTTGTCAGTTACTGACTAACTCTCTTTTCCCCCTTCTCTCTCCCTCCTTCCTTTTCCTTTACCAGATTATTAAACATTTTTTTGACATGTTGACAGGTTTACCGATGCCAGGCCAGGTGTCAGTAACCACTTCTACACCTGGCACAGGGACAGGCATGGCTATAGGGTTCTACCGCCTGGGTGAGACAGTAGGCCGTGAGTCACGTCACAGTGAGTTCAAGCAGGGGGGAATGGTACACAAAGACCGCACCTGGCTGCAGGAAACCGTTGGGAAGTATGTCTGTGGGTTCCTCAACAGTTCAGAGGGAGGGACGCTGTACATTGGTGTTAATGATAGAGGTAAGTTTGTGGCAGTCTTTGGTGAATTGATAATTGTGTGCATGCGTGTGTTTGTGCATGCTGGTGTGTGTGTATATGTATGCAGATGTTTGGGCGTGTGTGTTTCATTGCTTGTTTTTTTCCTATTAATGGAGTGGTAGTTAGGGAACCTGATGCTGCCTTTTCTTTATTTTTTCAGAAAGGATATGATCCCAGTCCCACAAGGAATTCAGTGCAAGATAAACACTCTCTGCTATAAATGTATTACGTGCAATGCTCCGTCTTATCTCTGTGACTGTCGTCCACATTGCATGCATGCCCATACTCGCCATTCTGTTTCTGATACTTTAGCCTCCAGATTCTTTGTACCAGACTTTCTACTGTTGGTTCCCATGCTTTTTCTGTCTTTGGTCCTTTTACTGGAAATGACCTTCCCCTTCCTTTCTGACAGAAACCCTCGCTGGACTCCTTCAGATCTAACCTGAAGATATTTCTTTTTCCAAAACAATAAACCTGCCTGGGGTGATTTATACTTACTCCTGATACCTCAACAAGTGAATTTTTTTACATATTATGCTTTAGTGTTGCTAATGTATTTTTCAATTTCTTCCAGGGATTGTGACAGGATTTTCCTGCCCACAGTCAAAGGAGGACCACTACAGATTGTTGATTGATGAGGCATTAAAGAGCATAGAACCACCTATCTTTACAGATGCCTACACTGTGTGCTTTAAGCCCATAATGGAGGACACGGGCCGACTTTCAGGTAACTCTGTCCATATGTCTTTGTCTCTTTCTGCCTTCTTTTCTTTCTCTGTCTGCCTTCTTTCCGGCTGTCTGTCTCTCTGTCTGCCTTTCTTTCTCTGTCTCTTGCTCTCTGTCTCTTTCTGGTGCCAGTTTGCTACACTCTGTTTCTGCTAGATTCCATGAGCATGTTTTTCAGATTTGGAGCCGATATCTACACAAACAGATATGGACAGTGACTGACCTTATGCTAGAGAGGAATTAAATGGCATCCTGGTTCCCTTAAATCTTGATTTTGAAAGTTGCCAAGCCAAATTTCACTGATTTTATATTTTCTGTCATGATGGCCAAATTACATGTTCCAGTATTATTTGCATGGTATACTGTTTTCTGCTGTTTTCTTTTTCCTTCAGAAATGTGCTTGAAATTGGCTGCAGAAATTCAAAACATCTCAAAAATCTGAAACAGAACAAGGCCCAGAGCACTTGTGCACAATCAACAAACAAGGGAGTTAATTAGTGCTCAAAATTTGTAACACAAGTACAACAACAAAGAGGATGTACCTCTGGTGGAGTTTATGTCCCTTGTATTTGCCTGCATGCCAGGTGAGAATTACCATAAGCAGCTCAGATCTGTGTTGTTGTACTTGTGTTATGTATTTTGAATGTTAATTAACTCCCTTGTTTGTTGATTCAAAACATCTCAGTTTTTGTATCTTCTGAACATGCTTAACTTTTAATGCAGCTCTCTCAACTCAGCATAAATTTATGATTTTTGAAAATTGTTTACATTCCCCTCTTTATCCTGAGGCACACAGTGATGGAATGCTTGAAACTGAGGAACACATGTGTAGTGATTGCCAGATACTTTATGAAATTGGCCTTGTGGGGTGGGGGGTGGGGATAGGGGGTAGTTGTGAGACTGTAACTGATTTGCTTAAGTATTAAAAGGAAGAATTCTTCCAACATATATTGCAAGTAGTTCAGTTGTGTGATGTTCTCAGAAGAGAATAATGGCTTATTTAATGATATTTTCATCTTCTTCTTCTTCTTCTGTTAATGACCATCAGCCACAAAGCTGGCGTTACTGTCATTTTTAGTTCATGCTGGGTTATTTAATTTTTTCCATAGTCCAAACTCTGACATAGACTACAGGATCTTTAAAGTATGTATGTGACCTCGGTTTATAGTCTCATCTGAAGGATTTTTGTGGAGTCTGCACAGAATTTGACTCCAGAGAAATCTCAGGACAGGTGCAAAGCCTAGCACATAGTAGTTACCCATCCATTTGGTGACCACGCTCAATTGTGCTTAACTCTGGCTTTCGAGAGCAAGTGCTCTTGCTCTGCACCACTGACTTTCCTGAGTCTTATGTTCTTTAGCTTATTTAAACATTTTCTGTTTTTCTAGAAACACAGTGTGTGTTGGAGATAGAAGTGAAGGGGGTGAAGCGACAGAAACATCTGTACGATTTCCGTGGCAATGCCTTTCTGAGGCGTGATGGAAGTCTGCAAGGACCACTCAAAGCTCGGCAGGTGCAAGAATGGACCAGGATGGTGAGAGTCATTGTCTCATTCTGCTCAGACCAGGATGGTGAGGGTCATTATCTCATTCTGGTCAGACCAGGAGGGTTAGATCATCTCATTCTGGTAGGACCAGGAGGGTGAGGATCATTATCTCATTCTGGTCGGACCAGGAGGGTGAAATCTTTTCATTCTGGTCAGACCAGCATGATTGGTGGGACCTGCCACAAATATTCTTTTTGTGACAAAACACATGTTTGTCATGACAAAAGTATGCTTGTTGTGACAAAAAAAATATCATGACAAACATATTTTTGTCATGACTAAACTTTTGTTGCAACAACAACAAACATAATTTTGTTGCGACCAAGCTTATTTTTGTTATGACAAACACATGTTTGTCGTGACAAAACACATTGTTTGTCATGACAAAAGTATGCTTGTTGCAACAAATGTTTGTCATGACAAGCATAAAAAATTACGACAAAAGTTTTGCCGTGACAAAAATATTTTGTCACAACAAACATAATTTTGTTGCGACAAAAGTTTTGTTGCAGCAAGCATACTTTAATTGCAACAAAAGATGTGTTTTGTTGTGACAAACACGTGTTTGCCATGACAAGCATGAGTTTGATGTGACAAAACTTTCCTCACAACAAAAATGATACTTATGGCAGCTCCCACCAGGAGTAAGTAGGTTGGTGTTTTACACACAGTCAACTGGTGTGGTTATATCAGGGCAATTCCCACCAGGAGGATGAGGATCATTATTTCATTTTGGTCAGGCCAGGAGGATGAGACCATCTTGTTCTGGTCAGATCAAAAGGATAAGATCATCTCAATCTGGTCAGACCAGGAGGAGAGATGATATTCTGGTCAGACCAGGAAAATGAGATCCTCTCATTCTGGTCAGACCAGGAGGGTAAGATTATCTCATTCTGGTCAGATCAGGAGGGTGTTTCTCATTCTATTTCTAGTCAGACCTTCGGGGTGAGAAGAGGATCGTTATTTCATTCTGGTCAGACCAGGAGGGTGAGATCAACGTTCTGATCAGACCAGGAGGGTGAGATCATCATTCTGGTCAGAAGAGGAGGGTGAAGTGAGGACCATTATTTCATTCTGATCAAACCAGAGGGCAAGATCACCATTCTGGTCAGACCAGGAAGCTAAGGCTTATTATGTAATTTTGGTCAGACCAGGGAGGTGATTGAGATCATCTCATTGTGTGTCTGGTCAGACCAGGATGGTGAGGATCATTATCTCATTATGGTGGTAAACATAACAGACATAATAAGTATATGGTAA
Source organism: Alviniconcha strummeri (assembly GCA_963584105.1). Taxonomy (NCBI): domain Eukaryota; kingdom Metazoa; phylum Mollusca; class Gastropoda; family Provannidae; genus Alviniconcha; species Alviniconcha strummeri. The sequence goes on from OY757556.1 coordinate 7,514,745, forward strand.
TATGACTGGCTTGGTTAATATGACTGGCTTGGTAGCTAAGTAATTTGGAATCAGCTAGCTTAAGTGACGTCTATATGAGTGACACCTGCATAAGCAACTCTGAGTGATACCCAAGTAAGTGACAGCTGTAACAGAAATCATAGCCCATCTGAGGGAGGTTGCACTCAGCAACAATACACAGATAGAAATACCTCCATTTGGACCAGCATGTCTCATTTGTCGGAGCAGTGCAAGCAGGATGACTTGACAGCTGAACAGTTCCTGTCTTCTCCTCCATTTCTGTGCAAACAGATGACTGTCTTTGAAAGTCAACTGATGTGACAATGGGAGGGGAGGGTGCTCAAGGCAACTTCTCAGTCAGTACTTCATACTGGTTTACTTGCTCTTAGTGTTGACTTGTTAGATAAATCTGTGGTGTAAACAACTGAGTGTGTGGTTGCCTGTGTGTGCCAAAATGAAAATAATGCAATGAAAGGGAAACAGAAGTAATGTAATGTAGCTTCTGAGAGAGAAAGAATTATTTATATGTAACAGAGTTACACATAGCAGAGGTAACTACATAGCTTCACGAGGGGGTACTGGCATCACTGAGCAGGACCTCACTCAGACAAGTTGTAGCTCAAGTAGTTGTTTATCGCTCACATGGATGTCACTCATATAGGCCATACCTAGTAACATGACAGGCTTGACAGGTAGGTTATTCAGTACAAGATACATTCTCTGATATTAAACGTATCACATGCCCTGTTCTGTTGTATCTCTGTGACTGTCTTCAGTTTTGCACACCTCTCATACTCGCCACTCTGCTTCTAAAGATCAGCCTCCAGATCCCGCATACCAGACTTTCCACTGTTCGTTCCCACACCTTTTCTGTCTTCAGCCCCTCTACATGGAATGAAACAAGATTTTGCATGTTAGGTGGATGAGTGGTGGTAGTTGCTTGCATGGTTGTTCCAACTAATTTGGTTGATTGTATGCATGGTGTGATGGTTTGATGTGTGGTGGCTGGTTGTATGTCTGGATCTGTGTTATTTGGGTCATTGGATTGCTGCATGGATGGTTACATGGTTGACAAACTGGGTAGTTGCTTGCATGGTTGTTCCAACTCATTTGGTTGATTGTATGCATGGTGTGATGGTTTGATGTGTGGTGGCTGGTTGTATGTGTGGATCTGTGTTACTTGTGTAGGGGAGCGGTGTGGGGAGTGAGGGAAGCATGAAGGAAGAGTCACAAGTCAGAGGTTGCTATAACATAACTTTTATTTGCACCAACCAGGAAACAGTGTCTGTGTAGGAAAAGACACAAGCAAACAAAACATTTAGAACATGAAAGCAAACGTAAAGACTAAACAACAGCAATTATCTAACAAATACAGTAACCAGGTAGTTTACATGTAGGTTACTATAATACATGATGGTAACTGTGACAAAATGATTAATTATCAAGCACATAAGTCATGTGCTTGACTTACACTTAAAACCCGTATCTCACAGAGTCACGGTGAGTATACAAGAGACGGCCAGTCAATTAACTGATGAACTCCCAGTATAATAGTATACAATAAAGTAACAGTGAAGAATGTGGATTACCAAGCTCATTCTTAACTAAACAGGAAGAGTGAGATAATCGTTACAGCAGTTCCACTTAAGCACACAACGAGATGGATAGTGACACAGGTGGCATTTGGGACCATGCCGTAAGCGGGAGGAAGTCAGTCATAAACTGACCGGCTCCAGCCTCGTTACTCAAAGCGTTACAGCATGTTACTGTTACTGACCAGCAGAGCATATCCATGAACAACGTCAAGTGTCTTACTGACGCGGGTAGCGCATCAAGAATCTAAACTGTTGATCTGGCTGTGTCTGTCTGCTCGGTTAGTGAACAGAGACAAAGGCCTAATTACCACCACTGACGCGCATCACTGGCCATTTCGGGTACACGCACAAAGACCCGGAAAGGGTTTAGAAGCTAAGTAGAGTGAAAGTCTGCATGCCCATACAAAAGCCAGATCAAAACAGAAATAACACGCCTCACAGTTTACACAATCACCCCTATGTACTAAACCACATTCAACTAGTAAAATGAACATTCGACAATACTAAGAAGTCAACATCTTCAAAGTGTTAGCCATAATATACCACCGATTTCATGTAGAAACATAGATCGGCAGGAAACTAAACAAATAAGTTATGCTGCACGGCCACACTGACAAAGTACCCATACTTTAAGAGGGATAACTTTGCATTGGCAAAGCATCACTCAAACTGAACATCCAACAATTGCAACATAACATACTAGCTACATATCAGCTAACCAGGGTTAGCTGCATAGATTTTGGAAACACCGGTCATCCTGTGGCATAAAGGCTTACCATTCGAACGCACAAACAAGGTATTCTGACGCCATAGCGGCTGCAACCAGGCAGCAATCTAACACCAAAATTACCCACGTTCAAGAACCAAAATCAAGGCACGTTGTGAACATGGTAACATTATAAACATACATTATTTACATCAATAAGAAACAACAGAACAACAAGCCATAGAGAAATAACTACTTACAGGCTCTCCCCTGAGATGAACACATGAACACTGGCCGCAACAGTAAACAAACAACCTGCCTCTGCAGGGACACTGGGGGAAAAGGGACACTGCCGGCCCAGCACACAACTTTTAACGCCTTAGATAATTGGGCCATAAACCCAATCAAAAAGGAAAAGGACCAGAAAGAAAAGGTCATAGGGTCATGGCCCGGAACATGTATGCAATACACTCGGTTACACTTGGATCATTGGGTTGCTGCATGGATGGTTACATGGTTGACAAACTGGGTAGGTTGTTTGCGTGGTGGTTTGTGTAAACTTGACTGCCTAGTGCCATTGTGGATTAGAGGTTTCAATATGTGCATGATTGTTGAACAAGATCAGGTTATAATTTTTTGTACATAACATTTTTGTGGCTGTTCTTTCACAGCAACTGGAACGTGAAAACTCGGGCACCCTGTTAAAGTCTCAACTACATGAAATGACAGCTAAACTGGAGAAGGAGCAGGAAAAGAATGCCAGCATGCAGGAAAGATTGACAAAGCTGGAAGGCTACATCAACGAGGTCAAACTAGAGAGAAAGCGATCCAAAATTTGCATCATAATGTGACCTGTTTTCTCCTTGTGTGGTTAAAAAACAAACACCTGTGCATTCATGTGTGTCATGTGGGTGGTGTTGGGGGTAGGGTGGATAAGAGTGTGGGTGGGTGTTTTTTTTTTTTTTTTGGGGGGGGGGGGGGTCTTCTCCATTTGCATGGCATTTTAATGGGAGTTGAGTTTTTAATTGTCTAGAAGTAGGAATAATAATTATTCATCACCATGTGTGATGATGGTTTTTGACACATGAAAAAACGTGAATGTCAATCAGTACACACAATGATCAGTGTTGGGCCTTCAAGCCAGACATGACAGAAACTCTGTTGCAATCCATTTTGCCTTCTCTTTTAAGACTGTTCAAGGGAAACAGTCATTGTGTTTTGCCATTCTGAATGTAATCTGTAAAATGATTTTGCAGTGGTCGTTTTTTTATTATTATTATAATTATTTGTGTGTCACTAGTTTTAAAATTACCTTGTTTTTCGGTCAGTTTTTAAAGGAAGCAGCAAGTTAGTTTTACAAGTTAAACTGACCCATCTTATCAAGAAAAAAGCATTTATCAACTACCCTTTTATCATCCATGCCCTGAGTTCAGCTTGAAATACTTTTTAAAATATGCCTTTGGGCGACACCTTTGCCATGTTTTTGCACCTTGTGATGTCTGAACACAATCCTGTAGCAATGGGACCCTCAGAGACTTGCAGTTTTAGGTGTGCAAACAAATTATTGCCCACATAAATTATTGTTACTGGCCTGACTTTTGTAAGCCATCAGTTGATAGTGGACTGGATCTGATGGACCAGTTTGTTACAATTTTGAGTCCTGCTGAAAAACTGGCAGAGAACTGGAGAGAATCTCTGATGTCAGAGCAGACTGTGCTGAACAGAGTGCCATGGCACCAGTATTACAGCTGAATCATTGCACACACTCACACATGTACACATTCGTGCATACACTGACACATGCATGCATTCATGCATGTATGTGTACCCACACCTGCATGCATTCATGTGCATGTGCAAATGCAGATATATGAACTGAAAAGACCTTGAAATATCCAGAAAGAGATCCAAATTAGGGTGGTCGAAAAAAGAAAAGAAAAAACCCCTGTGTGTACAGGAGAATATGCACAGCATTGCCATAGCTGCAGGGGGGGGGGGGGGGGGGGGGGGGGGGGGGGAGGGGGGGGGCAAGAGATACAAATCCAGTAATACAAACTCAAAGCAATATGCTCAAAGAACTTCCAGATGCTGTCTTTTTTTCTTTTTTTTTAAACAGTGCTTTATTTGTCATCAGACTTTCCTTTCAGCATGTTGGTGAGGCACATATGCTTACCATCATGCCAGTGTTTGCATTAGGGCTTTCTTTGGAACTGAATAATTATAAACAATAGAGCGAGACTTACCAAGTAAGGTGAAGCTGTTTGTAGATTCTTGCGAACTTATTGTAGACCGGAACAGAGTGCACTTGAGAAACACGCAATTAAGACCACTCCCATCAGACTTGAAAGCCTGAATACACAGCCACAAGCTAGGTGTCAAGTGAAGCAGATTTCTTTTTCTTTTCTTTTTTTGAATTTTTTGGGGGGGTTGGGGGGGGGGGGGGGGGGGTACTTTTAGAAATAGGCCGGAATGTGTGGGTGGGCAAGTGCACTCTGTTCTGCCCAATAAATTTGTAAGAATCTACAAACAGCTTCACCTTACTTGGTAAGTCTCGCTTTATTGTTTATAATTCTTACTCATTTCCTGTATCCCTTCACTCTGTGAGTGCACTTGAGATTTGAGAGCAACAGTGTGTATGAGGGAAACATTGAGTCAGTGCAGGCATGCATGACTTGAGAAAAACTATTTCTTCTTACCTTTTTTCTTGATATCTTGTCATGATGGCTTGACCAAAGTTTTTCTCTGTGTCAGTCATTTTTTGGTAGAACTTGGTGAATGTAGATGCATTTGTCCATCCTGTTGCACCCATGATGACATTGATTGGAGTGCCACTGTCTTTAACCGCAGACGTACTGGCTGACCATGTGCTATGCGCAGTAAACACACTAGTGTCCACGCCAGCTCCTGCCAGTGTCTCTTTCAGCCACCGACAAATGGTATCAGTAACGGCTGCTGTGTGTGGTGCCAGGAGTGTTACAAACAGATCTGGGCAGTGCTTTAGCAAGCTGTTCACATCAAATGTGCACTTAGAGTCAGTCAGCTGCATAGCGTCAGGAGTAATCTGCAATGCCTGTATTGTCTGACAGCGTTGTCTTGATAATACGGAGCAATAAGCATGCACAGTTTATAAGTCAACTCTTTAAGAGTTAATTTCTCCTTTGAAATCCATGTTTCCAATTCCTTCAAAAAAAAAAATTTACATCCCAAGTGTTCTTGTATCTAGGAAGCGCCAGTTTCTTCTCAAATACACCTTTCATAAGTCTTTTTACAAGTTCGTTACATCCGAATGCTGCCCCGTCATATGTACAAAGATAGCTGCTGAGCGTGCTGTGCACACAGCACTGTAGGAAAGATCATGTTTCGCTAGCTGGGTTAGGAAGTTTATGGCAGTGGTCAGAGGTTGTGAAAACTGATCCACTTTCTTTTCACATGCATACCACACCCACTGTCTGATGTAGACATCATACATTTGTTGAGTGGATTCTCGCCAGGATGACATGACAAACTCGGTTGCATCCTCAGAAAGTCCTTGATTTCTGAATCTGTCCCTGACACTTTGCATACAAGTAGCGCTAATGTTTTGCATAGTGGATGTTTATGATTTTTGTTGCAAGGCTGACTTAGCAGCTCTTCCCTGGCTGATAGTCGCACTGGTCTTGCTGTTAGCATGTTCATAAGCATAGGCCAGAAGGCTTGGTTTTTCCACAGCAGTGCTACGACTATTCCTGTTGCTCTCTCTTCCCTGATCTTTCTCAAAACTCGAGGGAGAATGCTGAAAGGTGGAAAACAATAGAACATAAAGTCACTCCAGTGTAACAAGAATGTGTCCACAGCGTACTCTCCCCGGTCAGGGAGATAAGACACAAAGGAAATTGTGCGAACGTCCTTAAAGCAAACAAATCAACTGTTGGTTGTGTTTCTAGGACTGTTAGCGCTCCCTTCAACAGCTGACTGTTCAATTTCAACTGTGTCTAGGTGCAGATCACGTTTCCACATTGGCGACTCCTGGAATGTGGGCTGCATTCAGCCATAGCTTTCTCTCAGTGCACCATTTCCAAAGGGTGCAGGTTAGGTCATTCAGCACAGCTGATTTTGATAATTGTTGTATGAGTGGACGAGTGGAGACTGTGTGTGTGTGTGTGTGTGTGTTGTTGTTGTTGTTGCTGTGTGTGTGTATTGTTCAATAGGCGATAACAGTAATTTAAGCTACAATAATTAAGGTTTTGTTTGCTGAAATGTGTGTTAATATAGTTTTTGCGATAAGATGTTTGTACAGCGCAATGAGTTTAACTCTGGTTAAAGAATAGCACTTTATAAGAATTATTTATTATTATTATTACGGTTTTCGTTTTCTGAAAAATATCTTTGCTCTTTCTGACTGCACGTCATAGGGTTTCCATCAAACTTTTTTTCAAACCCTTAACAGTTTCCAGCACCTCTGGGTCTGACGTCATTCGCTTCCAATTATTCAATTTTGTCTTAATTTGGCCTGCTTGAAACCTTCAAGCTTTGCTCATAAATATGTTTCAGAGAAGGTATGTAATTTTCCATGTCACTCACTCGGTTTTCATGACCGCTGGGAAAGGCCAGCATTCCTAGTGTCTGGTTTTGTTGAACCCTTGGTAACCTGCACCCCTCTTGCCCTGGGTCCAGGCGGGTCTCCTCACACTCCAAGCACTGGTTTGTGGCATCCTTCCTTCAACCACTGCCATATTTAGTTACGCCATAGGGTCCAGAAAACTGTCAGCTAACGAGCAGTTTTTGGTTGCTGCTCAAACAGTAGTAAGTTTGTTACAAACAACTCAAATAAAACACGGCGTGTCATTTATAGCCGCCAACAAAGTTTACACCAGCACAAATAAAACCACAATCGTTTGAATCGGGGTGGATGCGTCTTATGTTTATGTGTGTGCTTTGGCGCTAGGTTGCTTCTACAGTCATATTAGTACCCGAACCTTCAGGGGGTGCTGACCGCGTCAGTGGAAAGAGTGCCCCTTCAGTGGCGTAACTAAATGTGGCAGAGTTTGGAGGAAGGTGCCGGAAAGCAGTGCTCACAGTGTGGGTTCTTCTGTTGCTGTAGCTGCCTCCCTGTTTCCAATGTTGGCGGCCTAAAAAAGCGCCAGGGTTTGAATTTCCGCGGTGCCACTGGCTTTGCCCTCTTCTGCTGGCCTGACCCCTCATGTCCTGGCCCAGTTTGTGAGTTTCCCGTGCCTCTTTCAGGCTCTTGCGGAACTCACTGCCCTCGGGGTAGAGCCACTCCGATGACATGGGAACGTGCGTTGCACAAATTCCCACACTTTTGGGGGGAAGGTGGGGTCAGTGCATGTCCCTTCTTTCCTGGGACAAGTCTTTGCAGGCGTGGCCTGTCAGTGCTAGTGTGTCCGCCAGGTTGGCAACGCATTCCATAGTTTTCTGCTTTAACTACGCTGTTGTGTCTGGCGTTGGCTTGGTAACGTCCAGTGTGCTGAATGTGTCGCACAATTTAAGAAGTCGGTCAGTGCAACAGGTTATGGCCACTGCCACCTTGGTGAGACTGAGCTGCGTGTTCACATTCTCATGTCCGCTTTTCTCGCAAGTGGTGAATAGCGCTGAAGACTTCCTGGTTTGTTTTCGGCACTCCCATGCTTTTGCAGCAGTTAGCTGGAATTTGGCGAGCTGTCAGTTTTTCCTTTATCTTTCTGTCAGGCAGTTTGCTTCCAAAGCGACATTCTAGCAATTCTGCTAGCCTGTTGGAAACTGGTGGTCCCCAGTCTTCATCACTGTCAAAGGAAGCTGCCATGTCATGAAAGATATCTTCCCCTCCTTCATTCTTTCCCTGTCTTTGACAGTCTGTCTGCATGGTGTGGTCTGGGGAGGGGTTTTCGGTGTCAACATCCATAGCGGTGCTATGTGATGGTTTGGGACGTTTGTTATTGTCAAGCTGAAGGTCGGCTTTTCTTTTCCCCCTGTAGCTCCCTGTCTGACATTTTCTCTGTTTTCAAACAGTCCATTCTTTTTGCTAACTACTGAACGGTGTCCAAGATAGTAGCCGGCATGTCCAAAGAGGGGCTAGGCATCAGTAATGCCTCTGTGGTTTTCACTGGTGGCACAATTTCATCAATGTCAGCTGGTGGCTGACTTTTTTCCTCATTCTGTCGGTGACAGAGTGTCATCAAGTAAGAGTCTTTCTGTCTCAGTCGTTGACATCCAACCCACAGCAGTCCATCTGACATGCTGGTTAACAAGAATTAAGATCCACAAGCTGGAAAGCAGTCACGGTACTCCACTGGAACTGGACACAGTCACACGGCACTGCACAGTGCGGGCGATGCCGATGGTTCGGTGGCTAAGCACGAACTGACGGGAGTGGTCACGTGCGTTTCTTAAGTGCACTCAGAGTGGAGGGATACAGGAAATGAGTAAGAATTATGAACGAATCATGTGTGCATGTTTATTCTAGGTGGACTTCTTCATGTGTATATTTAACACAGCTTTACATGATCAGATTAAGGTGAATGTTTTTATTATGGCATCAAAGATGGGAATAGAAAAAGAAAAGAACGTCATCAATTCAGTGTAGGTGCATTCATTTACAGATACAGTCTGAAAAAGAAAAGAACGTCATCAATTCAGTGTAGGTGCATTCATTTACAGATACTGGCACAGATGTTTCCAGAAACAGTATCATTTTCTCTATGTCAGAGTGTAGGACACACTGCTTACTTACTAGCACTCTTATTCTTTGTATTGCATGGCTTAACATATGTTAAACATACCATCATTGACCAGTTAAAACTATGTAACTCAACTCTCCCCCCCCCCCCCCCACCCCACATCCCCCCACCCATTTTCCTACCCATTAAAAGTAATTTAGGTATTGAAAATTACTGCATGTTTTTCAGCCTTTTTTTTTTTTTTTTTTGCCATACTCCTTGTGTCACACGTGAATTTGCATTTACTGTTGACATGTTTTTTTCTTTTCTTTTTTTCTCTTATGAACCAAGCAGCTGACAGAACATCTCAACCATTGTGGTCATCAGTCCAAGTTCAGAGGAGACTGAAGAAACATCACAGTTTGTTGCACTGACAGACAGTCTTGCAGAATATTTACAGAACTGCAAACTGTGTCTGTACTTTCACCATAGGCATTGCTAAATAATTCAATGAAAACTGTAAAGATCTGTGTCTCAACATTTTGCCCATGACAGAACCTGAGTCTGTGTATTGGTCAGTGTAAAATCTCCAGCTGTGCTAAAATTAATTACATTTGTTACTTGTTTAATGGTGAGTTGTGTGTGTCCTGTGAGAACCAAGACCCCAGGGGGGGTAGTATGCTTAATGTGCACTGTTACCACTGAAATGGTTTCGCTTTAAGCTGGGCAGCCATGTGAGCCATTTTAATAAGTCTCATTAACTGTGAGGGGCATGCAGCATCACACGAAAGTGTCCAGAAACCCCACCTTTTGGAGAAAAAGAGGAGCCAAAAGCATAATTGAATCAATGACCATCTGCTTGCCTGCCAAGGCAGCTCACTTATTACCAAGATTTTTGTGGACAGTGTGTCACTGGCTCAAACTTCGTGTGATGGTAGCAAGAGCTTATCATAAAACGTTCAGTGACCATGGCCATATTTCAGAGTCAAACAGTTAAAACAAAAGTGGTATTTCTTCCTGTGTTCTTATCTGATCAGTTTAACCTTGGGGGGGTGAGGGGGGGAATATGGGATATTTGGAAACCATATAAAAATGGTTTGTTTTAGATCAGATTTACAATTTTGTGTAACTGCATTGAAATGACATTGTTTTATCATCCACAGCCCAATTTTTAACGAGCCACATGATTTGACTTCCAAGTTTGGTAAGGGTCAGTATACAATTTAAGGTTCAAAGTGTTATTTAATGTTGATCAGTACCATTTTTACTGTACCATTGAACTCTCTGTGGGTAAACTATGTGTGTTAATGTTCTGTTGCAAATAACAGGGCAAATAAAGTGGGCATACAGACAATAACACTGTGACTTACAAGGTATTTTGCCACACAAGGTGACAGATATGATGATGAAGTGATGCTTAATGTCCTCAGTTGTCAGTTGACATATTAGGGACAAGCTGTGACCAGTGCCGAAGCATGGTTCAATATAGCTTTACATCCACGGAAACCAGAAGGCTCGTTAGGATGGACAGCCCAGGACAGCCACCTCAACTCTCAACAGCTCCTGAATTATGTGGGCGACAAACCTTGCTTTTTATGCTTAAATTTGTTTTTAATGCTAAGTTTTTACGAATAGTTTTTGGTATATTATACAGCTGTGATAAAAATATTTTTTTATTGGTGCTTTATTTTTATATTAACTTTTGTTCCACAGAACGTCACCAGATTTTTTTTGCTATGCTTGTTTATTGTGTTCAGCAGAATTTATGCCTCAGAGCATTGTACTGTTGTTGTTTAAAGGAAGTAGCCTTCTCAAAACGTGTTTTGTTCAGCAGAGATCAAAATAAAACTTCAAGATCTGTGTAAAAAAATGTTTAAACAAAGCTTCCTGAATGTTTGTGCAATTTTTACACTTAGTTTCTATTGCGACTGTTACTAGCAGGATTCTATTGTGACTAGCGGGACTAGCTGCACACAACAATTTGGTGAGTGACCTGGCTTGCCTATATACAGATTATGTGTTTATGTTGTGTGCATAACTCTTTGACATCAACATTGAAGGTATGTGCTCAGGTTACCATAGAAGTAGGAACAAGATCAGAGGCCACAGGTAGTTGTTTGGCCAGCTGTGACAATTTATTTGACTTTTTTTTCTTCTAATTGTCACTGATGTAAGTAGGATTTTAAACTGAAATAAAATAGAGTATTTCAAAACAAAATCCTTGGCTTTAAAGATGCTAAGGCTGGGTCTCAGTTTAAATCTACAGTAGCTCAGTGCATAGTTGACTGAATCTACAAACCAACCTGCCAGCTATGCTTTTTGTTTTGTTTTTGTTTTTTGGTGATACTTCCAAGTTCCATTCTTTGTCTTCCCTCTGTGTGCACATACTTGCTTGATCGTCTATCTGGAACAGCCTACCTTACAGTTAGGCCAGGTCATCAGGTTAGGTCATCACACATTTTTCAAATCATCATTTAAATCTCACCTTTTCAAGGTATCCTATTGACTCTGTGTGTGTGTGCGTGCGTGTGTGTGTTGGCAACACATGCACACCCCAGTCCCCAACAAGTATTAGAATTAGTTTTAGGTAGAAATGTAGAAAAAACAAGCAAGTAGTTAATTGTTGATGCATTATATTTAGATCTGGAAGACCTTAAACAGAGTAAATCTGACAGAAAAAAAAAATGTAGAGAGAAAGTTGTACTCCCTTTATAAAGAGCCTATTCACTATTGGGTGCATCAGTTCCCCCCCCCCCCCCCCCAACCACAAGCCAAATCTGATGTTTGGCCCACAACACCTGGCCCACAAAACCATTATCAGAATAGGTGATACTGACATAATTAGAAAATTAAACTAGGCTTTGACAAAGGCAGTGGTCAGAGGAAGGTTCATGTGTATTGTGTGAGCACTCGGGGCACTGATGGGCACAGTCTGAATGTATGTATTGTTAAGGGAGAAAAAGTTCAAGTAACTATTTTGAGCCAGACAGATAGGGCATGTAGTTACTGCTTCTTGCCATTGGCCTCCAGATAATTCCACTTCACCTACTTATGTAAGCCTAGTTTAATTTTCTAATTGTTTCAGTATCACCTGATATATATAGTCATGCAAGATTTTAGAGCCCCTCTGAATACAAAATTAGCCCATTCAAATACAGCAGCCAATCTTATTTTAGATCGCCATGCATTTTGAAGCTACAAACATATCAGTAACTGTTGACTGAAGCTAACAAATAATAATAATGAAATAGTTATAAAGTGCAAACCACTAACCAGAAAACAGAGCTCAATCCACTGTACAAAATTCTAATATAAACTACAAACACATGGAGACAACTCGAGCAGAAAACTGTAACAATGACTACAAGCAGTTCAAATCATAAGAAACTGAACATGCAAGACCTACATTACACATGCATGCATGCACACACTCACATGCATGCACTGCATAATATGCACACAAACACACACAGTTTTTGAACCAAAACAACCATTTATTGAAGATATAGCATCACTGACAACAATCAGTTTACACAGAAAATATACATTTGTACATGGAAAGCACCTCTGCCAAAATTAACAAACAACTGCAATTATGCAAAATTGCATGACAGGCATTAAACAGAAACATCTTTTTACAACAGCTAGAAGAGAGCAAAATAAAAAGGTAATATCTTTGATTTTGTTATGTAATACTCCATTAATTTTATTTTTTAGCTTAGAATCCACTTGCGTCAGAAACGGTTTGCTCATCTGGACTGTACAGTCATGTGACACAGCTGTTTGTTTTTATATCCAACTCCAAATGATTTGAAAAGGGAACCTTAATTGCTGCGTCCTCTGTACCTCACCCGAGCTAAGAGCTGGGTCAGTAACTGTAATACGGGGAACCTCATAGATGATTCAGCACAAGCACACTAGCTATAACATCAAACATCCCCAGCATGCGTTCTCAAGTTCATACACTGAATGACTGATGCAGGTGCACGTCGACCGATACGCACCCCTCAGCTAGTACGTAGTCGTCAGGTAGTCATCTCAGTACGCAAACTCCAAGCACTGGTTTAAGACATCCTTCCTTCAACCACTGCCGTATTTAGTTACAACATAGGGTCCAGAAAACTGTCAGAAAACGAGCAGTTTTTTGTTGGCGCTCAAACAGTAGTAGGTTTGTTACAAACGACTCAAATAAAACAAGGCGTGTCGTTTATAGCCGCCAACAAAGCTTACATCAGCACAAATAAAAGGCCACAATCGTTTGAATCGAGACGGAATTCTTTCTTCTTCTTTTTTACCCGGGGTGGATGCGTCTCATGTTTACGTGCGTGCTTTGGTGCTAGGTTGCTTCTACAGTCATATCCGAACCTTTCGGAGGACGCTGACCGTGTCGCTGGACAGCTGCACGGAGATAAAAAATGCCCCTTCAGTGGCGTAACTAAATCTGGCAGAGTTTGGAGGAAGGTGCCGGAAAGCGGTGCTCGGAGTGTGCTCAGTACGCAGGGCAGAAGAAGTCTCCGATGAGTCAGCAGAGTACACTATGGCGTCAAGCCACGCTTACCTGCCAGGCGCCTCGTCATAGTCGCGCGTTAGCTCTCAGGAGTAGCTCCTCACATTGACCCATAGTCGAACGGATCACCGTCAATTTTTGTCCTGAGATGGACAAGGCAGCGCAAGTTCACTGTGATGTCTGTCTGCATCATGGACTATAGCTGCGACGTTATTTTCGCCCTGTAGTTGCGTTTCTATTAATCCATGGTCGAAAAAGTCGCTATTTTCAAGTGTTGTAAAGTTCTACAATGGAAAGGTCTTTGAGGGGCCAGCACAGTACACTGTGATGTCACTTATCCAAACCTGCATGGTTTCGTTCTGCGGGGACCTCAGACCGTGCAATTCCATCGGGTGATCGTTTCCCTCTAGTGGCAAGTAGAATGTCCTCGATGAGCCAGCTCTGTATGCCCAAAGATTATAAATACATTTGTATTTATAATCTTTGGTATGCCTATACCTTACGGCCAGTCATTTGTCACGTACATCAACACACGTTCTTGATAGAGCTGGATTTTCAGTCTCCCCATGGCTCGGTCGAACAGATCTGTTGGAGTCTTTGAGCAGTGCTGACTAGGATGGGAAGTCTTCGACAAATCATAACAGTACGCACAGTGGTGTCAGGTCAATACAGCAAGCAACACCTGTGTATGTACGCTCGGCATCCCCCCCCCCCCCCCCCCCTCTCTACAGTCACTTTTCTGTCGCACCGTAGAAGCGGAACAGATGGCTTACCTTCAAGTTCAGGCTGTAAGTGGACTACGAACCGTCCCTGCTGTGTCTGCCCAGTACGCAGTGACGTCCAGCAACAGCTTTCATTCGCCTTTCCCGCGTGCAGCTTACTCTACAGACGTGTGTTTTCCTTCATCGCCGCTCCGTCTCCGATAATCCGCCTTTCCAGTATCTCTTCGCGGTACTCCGTTCGATGCAGCCACCATGCGGGGACCTCAGATAGTGTCGCCTCTGGCAGCACAGGTAAGGGTGGGGACGGGGGCGGGGGCGGCAGCTTATAGACCTGTCTGTAGAGCCAGACACACAGGGCGACAGCCGGCAGCAGGAAGAGGTTCAGCCAGCCCAACGAGAGCCACAGACCGTTGAGAACGTTGTTGACGTTGGTGCACAGGTCGCCCAGTATCAAGGCGTCCAGCATGTCATACAGAGGTCTGCAGCTGCCGGCCTCCTTCTCCACGTTGTTCAGGACTTCCATGACCACGGAATTCACGATCCCAGCCAGTCTCTTCTCGAACGTCTTGGTTCCTTTCGCTACGGCCCTTTGTGAGACAATGGGGATCTTCCTTTGGGCCTCTCGTGTGACAGCCACAGCGGTGTTAGCCCGCTCCCGCATGCTCCGCCCGCCGGCTTGGACAAGATGCTTCAGTTCTCTGAGGTCCTGACCTAGAGCAACCTGCAAGCGGTCCACCTTCGCGTCCACGGCTGGATCCAGGAATTGGCGAAGCAGTGGCGGCAGGCCAGGGCGAAGGCTTTTTGTTGGCCCTGTGATGTTCATCTGCAATACACCCTCCAACTCTTTTAGCGGAATGGCGTCAGTAGCATCACTGAGGTCAGCCAGATATGCCATTACCTCGTCGACCAGTACGTCAAAAGGATGAATCTGGACAGGTATGGCTTCAAGTAACCCACTGATGTTTAGGTCCTTTTCAAAATCCAGTCTTCGTGAGAGGTTGGTGCGGGTCTTTTTGTGGAGCTGGAAGGCCGTGTAGACCGTCTGGTGATCTCTGCACGCCCTCACCACGCTCCCGATTGTTATGTTGGTTTCAGGCATACCGACTTCGTGCGCAAGCCACGTTGCGTTTCCGTGCTGACCAAGCAGTGAATATTCCTCAACCAGCGTGTCCACCACGGTCCAACGCGGGTCGAAGAGAGGAGAGCACAGCAGGCCCTCAAGCGGAGCTCCAACAGCGAAGAAGACGACCGCCACTGACATCCACACCCAGCTCAACATGATGAAGAGAAAGGAGCCGCACAGAAGGTAGACACCTACACACCTTATCTCACAAAATGTCGGCCTTCTTCTGGAGAATCGGGGGCGCTGCATGGAATCGTCGTCGAACATTTTCATGGCTATTGGCGCCAACACCACTCCCGAAAGAAGGACTAGTACGGGGACGGCTTGAAAGACGAGCGCACTTAGCGTGACTAAGTTTCTGTGATGATCCACATCAGCAGTGAGGTTCCTGATTTCGAAAACCATCTTCCTCATTTCGTTAAGCTTCAGTTTGTCGATGAATTCTACTTTGATGTGCGTCACAATGGATCTGTATTCGTTCACTTTTCTCATTTCACTAGCGAGGTTTTCTTTCAGTTTCTCAGAAGTCGCCTTTCCATTTTTTGTAGTTTCCTCGATGATTCTGTGCAGCTCTGCAGCAGCAGTGTCTATGTAGGAGGAAAATCCTCTGTCGTTCACATTTTGCAATGCAGAAAGAGGGCCGCTGACGTTGATGTGTGGGACAGCCATCATCAAGAAAACAGGTTCACACTTGGGCATAGCAGCACACTTACGTTTCACGTCGTTCACTGCGGTCTTCAGTTCCTCCACATTGCGATTGAACTCTTCCAGGTGATCATTCAGCCGCCGTAGCGACTCATAAGTTAGACACGTGATAGCTTCGAAAGCTCTGAGGTCTTCAGTGGCGTCGACCACTCCGGTGCGGGTCTGCAGCTCATCCCTGATGCTGCCACCCATAAGCTGCCCGATTTTGTCGAGATCTCTGAAGAAGACCATCTTGGCAAAGTCCAGCTTGGGGAAGACGGACAGCACGTCCTCTTCTGCGTGGTCAGCGAACGTGACGATGTCAGAGAGGATGCGCTCGGCGTTGGTGCCAAGCTGGTGAAGCGCCTTGGACAGGTGGCGGTTGGTCTGAGCGGCCGTGACGATGCCCATGACCCCCACCAGGATCAGAGTCCCGGCAGCTAGGCTGGCGCACCTGACAGCGGGCAGAGTCTGCTCCACGTGCACGCGGGCCAGGTGGAAGTGAGAGATATAGGAGTAGGCGAGAAGTCTAGTGGGTCGGCAGTGTCCGGTGCACAGGCAGCAGCAGAAGACGAGAAAGACGACCATGAGACCCAGGGCCAGAAACAAGCCCAACCCGACACTCACAAGGTAGCCGTGAAGATACCGTGGTACCGGCACAGACGGCATGTCCCCGTCTAGACGCCGCCTCGTTGCGCTTTTCATCATCCTGAAGGGGTAGTCTCCGAAGGCAAAGGCTCCGCCAGCGATGGCTTTAGCTAAATGATAAAAAGGAGTCATGCCCTCGTCGAGTTCCCAAAACCTGGCTCCGTAACTGGCAGTTTTGTTAAAATTGGCGTAACTGATCAAACTGTCTCTGTCAGCCTTGTTTCCATACTTATCGGTCAACAGCGCAAGCCCTAGCTGAGAGGCATCTTGAACATAAGTATTAAAATGTGCTGGTGTGTTTGGAAGGTCCACACCAGCAGAACTGGTAGAAATAGTAGTAGTAGTAACATTCTGAGTTAATGTTTTGGTCAGCAGTTGAACAGTGCTGTAATGTGCTGGTGTGTTGTTTGTAAGGGATCGGTTTGCAAAGTTCACACTCTCAGAACTGGTAATCGTAGCGTTTTGAGTTAACGTATCTGTCACCAGATGAAGAACAGTGTTGTAATTGGATGATGTGTTGTTTGCAAGAGTCATGTCCGCGGAAGTTGTAAAAATAGTATAAGCATTCTGAGCGAATACATCGGTCATAAGTATCAAAGGAATCAATATCCAGCAGGCGTCAATAGTCGACATCCACCTTCGAAAAGACCTGTGAATGTATTGCCCTGGACATGCCGGAGTCAAGAGAAATGACCGAGCAGATAGACTTGCGGGCAAAGCAGCCATCACAAGTGGCTTACGTTTTGGAAGATCTTAAGTGTTGAGGAGCTTGAGACACTATCTGCGGCACAAAACCAAGGACGTCATGCCATCAATCGCCTGGAGGAGAGAGGCACTCGACAACCTTTAAAAGGCGTCAGTTGCATAAATGAGGTCAGCCAGATACGCCATTACCAACTGTCATTCAGACGAACATTACAACTGTTTCAAGGGCAGCGTTGGGAAAATTTCTGGGAAACGGGGTGGTGCGCATATGGGCTTTTCCGAGTGCATAGACACCATCTTGTATTGAACTGAACTCAGTCTCCACCAGCTTGAGCCAGGACACGTTCAGGTTTGCGGCCACAAATTGGGAGACATTTTTATTAATAGTGTTGAAAAACAATAACAAAAATATCTCGGACTAATGGCGGACTAATTTTGGTTTTACCCCGTAACCGTAGGCTTACCCACTGCCAGCCGCTTAAAAGTTAACGTCACGCCTTGATTTTCGAACCAGTCGAGCATTTTTACTGCTCACTGCCGCAGCTCTTCCCATGCATACAGCAGCTAACTGGTCTAGATCGGCGAAGAGGTCCCATGACCTCAACAGCCAAAAACAATTCAAGTTCAAGAAAGCCTTGTATCATTTGACAGCTGTCCAAAATGTCCACACCCTACAAGCTCTAGTTTTACCCGCGCAGAGAAAACCTTACAGACTTAACTGAAATCTGAAAGTTCTGAGCTCCACTGCCGACAATTTGAGCCATGTGCCTGACCTAAAATTTCAGCCGCTTTTCAAAATCACCAAAATTGCACAGCGTTGTACACAACGAAACCACTACTGACGGTGTTTGTTGATTGGAAGCTTGTGGTTTCATATATAGAAATAAAAGTCAACATTTGGATTCCCCACTTTCACATTGTGCGCATCCATTTCGCAGATGAAGATTTCACAAACTTGTCAATGATGAACTGATCAACTCCCACCGTGGCATCTTTCAAGCTGGAGCTCAGTTCTGTTTCTTTTTAGGGTGAAATATGACTAGGCCACTAAATAATATAGGGTAGATGATGGCTAGAGCTGTGCCGGTCAGGACCCCGGGCACCTCTACGGTAGCCGGACTGGTCTTGTCAGTCCTGAAAACTACTTAATAGTTGCTGGTTTGGGTTTTTAACCCCAAGACGCCCTCCTGCCTCTCTCTCTCTCTAGCTTGAGCATCGCACACCAAGGCAGTGACAGCTCGACTCATCCATTTGAAGACTGCAGAACGTTCCTCGTTTTCATACCACTCCAGTGACATAATACACGTAAACTGCGTCATTGTATTGACGTTTAAAAAGATCCAAACACTTGTTTCACTAGATCATTACCGCGTTACGCGCTCTTTTCCTGCGCTTCATTTTGACGTCACCAAAATGTTCGACCGTAACTATGAATCGGGCCTAAAGCCGGCCTAAATCTCAAGGTTATTGACAATGGCCCCGGAATTGTAGTCATGTCCTTGCTAAATATTATGAGCTTCTTCCATCTGGCAGACGATTTCGCGTACCGAAATCTAATAGCATTTCTGAACAGATAAATCTGTTCAAACGTCAGAGCAGTGTGAGAGCAGTGTGTGTGTGAGTGTGTGTAAATTAAGTAAATTACTAGTTTGTGTAGTTACATAACTTGTATTTTCAGTAACTGTTCTTTGAGTTTTAAGATATATACAATATGTTATGATTGTGTACTGTGATGTGATTAAAGGGACTGGCCACGCAGATTTTGCTAAAAACAACAAAAACACACACGTGTTTTTGCATGTATTTTCAGTATTATGTACGAATTTTCTGTAGCATTAATTTCTGCTTTTGCCCTTTTGAAATACGCCAAGTGAAGACTAACTGTGGGGTTCTAAAAATAGATTGGGGACCTCCCCACGTGGTGCAGCTATTTACGGGATGCGTATTACGTCATTACGTTTTGTTGTTTTACACACATTTTTGTAGACTCGGCCTGCACCTAATCTAGGTCTCAGGCACCTAATCTGCACATGCCTAATAATTCGTCGGGCGACTTAACTGATGGATCTGTGAATAATTTTATGTCTTTCTTTGAATGAATCTCTCAGTCGTGCACTGTGTACCTGACCAATATGGGCGGTTTAGGCGGGGTTGTTAACTCCCTTGACCCGGCATCGCTAAGGGCCCCTGAACACTGATTTTGATCTCGTCTTTGGTATATTCCACCGACTAAATATTTTCACACAGTAAATGCATGTATATATCTCGTGCCTCAGTAAACATTTTCATGTTTTTCAAGTGTCTTAAATGCTTATGAATCGCAAAACAAGACCAATATGTTACGGCAGAATGGGCAAGGGAAATAACCGCTGTAGCCGCTTAATCGCGCGTGTTTTGGCCGAGAGTTTACTTGGAGCAGAGACACTACACTGCTGTAGTATCTCTGCTTGGAGCCATAAAGTCAAAGGCTAATCGTGACGTCACGACAAGACTCGACTGCCATTGGCATTGTTGCTTCTACAGTTTCAGTGCACAAAACTCCGGATAAAGTTGCGGAAAAAGTTGGAAATGGCAACTGGAATACGGCCACACTAGTACGAGCCAGTTGCGGATATCAGCTTTGGCATCGACTGGGAGAGTTCAAGTGACGAAGAAGTGTCATGAGAATAGTGGTGGTTATGTTTGTGTTTATTGTGATGTGTGCGTACTTTTTAAGTGTTAATATTTTACATAATTATGTACACTGCCTTTGTTCTTTATGTGTTACACCCACATTTTCCTTTGACGGAAGGAAAAAGGAATTTCTTGACTTGACTTATTATTATGATTATTGATCGCTTTTATATAGCGCTATCGAGCAGACTCACTGCGCTCGCATGTGATTCTGCATGAGTGAATAGCTTTTTATAACGCGTTTTTGAATATTCACCGAAGTGGTGTACTTACAGCGCTGGCATGGCTGGTGCCACAAGAATCTGCTGCCATCTCGGCGCGTTCTGTGTACACCATACAACCATGCACCGTGTCACTTCATGCAAAGCCACATACGTAAGGTGTATGCGTGTTTAGCTGTAACCTGCCACCTGCGCTTTTGGCAGAATGACCGGGGTCTTTTACGTGCTACTGTGGTAACACGGGGGTGGAACGGATACCGAAATAAGAGTCAGCACAGAAAGTTGACCCTGGAGAAGAAAATTCTCCCGCTTGACATAAAAGCACAGAAGAAAAAAATAACTGTGCCAACGACAAACCGCTTGACATAAAAGCACAGAAGAAAAAAATAACTGTGCCAACGACAAACAGATGGATAGCCAAACTAACCATAACTAACGGCCTTCATCTAGAAACACCTGATTAGGGCAGCCATTTTGCACTTCTCTTTTCGTCTGCATTTGTTTACATCCTGATGCTATGTCATCAGTAGTCCTGATTAGCGATTTGCTTTATCAGTCTGCAGCCATTGTGTTTTACATATGTACACTGTCTGATGAGGCTCCCTGGAGAGGTCTAGCCTGTTGTGAAACCTAGAGTAAACACAACGAAAAAGACTGGCAATGGCGTCGGAGCTTCATCCTTGGAGATTCAAACTGGACATTTTTCCAACTCTGTTACCCTCTGGACACCCCTACAGACATGTATTTGAGCCCAAACTGCATGATGGCTCAGCAGTGTGCGATCTGTGAAGCATTTTTTTAAGAAATGCTTTGAGCAGAGCACATCGTGGTGTTTTGTTGCTAGGTCCCATCGATTCATTGCCACTTGCAACTATCGTTTTCTCCACTATCGTTTTCTGGCTTCATTTTTAAAGGAAAAGCATGGAAAGAAAACCCCTTTGTCGACTTTACACTGCAACCAACTGCAGCACACTCGCTCGGCATGCTTTAAAATTTGTCAGACTACTTTCGATTCCATTTTGTTCAAGTCGTTACTGAGTCATGCGGGTCAGTTGTCCAAAACCCGGGATTTTCAGCTGCTCGAAGCGTCGTGTTTGTTTTTATTCAAATCAATACTTTCACATACCTCAGAAAAATGTCAATGTCAAATGAACAGCGTGTGTGTTAAACTTTATTTATGTAGTACAATGTATAAGTGATATTTACGACTTAAAATCAGTGTTCAGGGGCCCTTTAAGTCCCTTAGTTGCTTTTACTTCCGGTGCGTACTTTCTTCACAATGGAAGGCGGTGACAGTGAATTTGCTAATTTTACACTGCCAACTTTGAAAACATTTTTGGAGGCCCATAGTCAGAATGTGTCTGGCAACAAGCAATAACTTGCTCGTGCTATAGGTTGTCCCCAAACTCCTTCTTTTCACGAACTCGGCGATCTTCTGGTCAGCAAAAACAACAACACAAAGACACTTTTTTCCACCCTCCATCCCCTTTCCCCGGTAATTTTTTGCAACTGCAACAGTGGTGGCATTTGTATGGTATCGCAGTTCTAGGTTCGATTTCCATTGTTATACACAACGTGTACATAAATATAACGCCTACTCTGAAATCGGCCCGTAAGTGACGCTGCGACCTCTCGCGAATTCTTGCGCGAAAGAGTACAAAGGGCATTCAGTCGTGCTAACCAGCTTCACTGAACCGCCCATAATATGGGCGATTCGGGCGGGGTTGTTAGAGTTAACAACATCTTGACATCTGCGCGGCATCGCTTAAGTCCCTTGGCTGCTTTTACTTCCGGTGCGTACTTTCTTCACAATGGAAGGCGGTGAATTTTACACTGCCAACTATAAAGACATTTTTTGAGGCCTGTAATCAGAATGTGTCTGGCAACAAGCAATAACTTGGTGCTCGTGGGCGGTTCAGGTGGGATTGTTAACTCCCTTGACTTTTATCCGGCATCGCTTAAGTCCCTTGGATGCTTTTACTTCAGGTGCGTACTTTTTTTCACAATAAAAGGCGGTGACAGTGAATTTGAGAAATTTACACTGCCAATTTCAAAGGCATTTTTGGAGACCCGTAATCAGAATGTTTTCTGGCAACAAGCAATAACTTGTTGCTCGTGCTATAGGATGCCCCAAAACGCATATTTTTTTTTTTTTCTCTCTCACAAAATCGCGATCTTCTGATCAGCCAAAAAACGACACAAAGACACTTTTTTTCCACCCTCCACCCCTTTTCCCCGGTAATTTTTGCAACTGCAACAGTGCTGGCTTTTGTACTGCAGCGTGAAGCAACGCCTACTCAGAAATTCAGATTCAGATTCTTTATTCACCAAGTTTTACAACAAGGAAATTGTCCCGAAAGCGGTAAGCCTACAAACATAAGCAAACAACAACACTGACATACATCAACTAGCAACCCATTTGCACTAACAAAACAACACCCAAACGTACATACACACACCTGCACGAGCGCGCACACACGCGCACACACACACACACACACACACACACACACACACACACACACACACACACACACACACACACACACACACACACACGCCATAAGTATGAGTAATGTTCCAATGTAAAATATAGTCCTATGTATAAGACTAAGATAGGCAAAATAAAAGTTCAACACACACACACACACATTTATAAATAACATTCCATTTCATAATATAAAATCCTACTTTTAAGACAGAGCCGAATAAGAGTTCAATAACAGCAAGAAACGCGCGCGCGCACACACACACACACTCATGCACCTACATGCATGCCCCACCCCTCCCCGCTCCGCACATACACAATTGTAGATAATGTTAAAATTACACGATAATAGAAAAGAATAATAACAAATAAAAAGTCCTACATATAAAACAAGTAAGTTACAAATAATCAGTTTAACAAACAGATTCACACATGTGCGCACGCTCGACCACGTGCACATGCATATATTATACACAAATGCAAACTCTCTCTCTCTCTCTCTCTCTCTCTCTCTCTCTCTCTCTCTCTCTCTCTCTCTCTCTCTCTCCATGAATGTGCCAGAGCAACGCGCACTGGGAAGAAACAATAACAAGATTATAAAATAAAATAAGGTCAGGTCAAATGAAAGACTGAGCACAGTTTGGTTCTTTGGCTGTCTTTAACACACTGATCACTTGCTAAATGAGCGTATTGCTTGAGGGTAAAAACTGTTCTGAAATCTTTAGGTTCTAGCCTTCATGGCCCTGTATCTGCGTCCAGAGGGAAGGGGCTGGAAGAGGTGGTTGGCTGGATGCGATGTTTCCTGGACTATGGCCATCACTTTGCGGTCTGATCGCAGGGAGTGAATGGAGGCAATTGGTTTCATGTCACTGCCTATGATTTTAGAGGCTGTTCGAACTATCCTCTGTAGTTGATCTTTGTCCTTTTGACACGCGCTGCTGTACCAGACAGTGATGGAAAATGTCAGAATGCTTTCAATTGCAGCGCGGTAGAACTGAGTCAGTATGGAATGACTGACTTTGAATTTCTTTAGCTGTCTCAGGAAGAAAAGTCGCTGATGGGCTTTCTTGATGGCGGAACTAAAATCTCGTCCCATTTTAGGTCTGAGGAGATGGTTGTGCCAAGAAATTTGAATGATTTTACTTCTTCGACTACCTCGCCAGCGATAGTGAGTGGAACAAGAGGCGTTTTTTTCTTCCTAAAATCAAACACCATTTCTTTCGTTTTGGACACATTTAACTCCAAGTAATTCTCAGAGCACCAGCCAGCCAACCTCTCAACTTCACCCCGGTAGGCCGACTCATCAGAGTTGTGGATCAGACCCTCCAGTGTAGTGTCATCTGAAAACTTAATCATGACTACAGAGGGCTCTGATGACACGCTGTCATTTGTGAACAGCGAAAACAGCAAAGGTGAAAGAACACACCCCTGAGGGGCACCGACGTTGAGGGTGATTTCCTTGGAGGTCTGCTTGCCGATTCTCACTGACTGTGGCCTGTCCTGGAGGAAGTCCAAAGTCCACATGCACAGAGACCTCTCGACGCCCATGTGGATCAGTTTGTTAAACAGCTTCCGTGGGATGATCGTGTTAAACGCTGAACTGAAATCCACGAACAGCACCCTGGCATACGTGCCGGTCTCGAGGTGCTGCAGAATGTGATGCAGGGCAAGCGCGACAGCATTATCGACGGATCTGTTGGCCCGGTAAGCGAACTGGTGCGGATCCAGCTGATGATCAGTGGCTGCCTTGAGGGACCTGAGTACCAGTCGATCGAACACTTTCATGACCACGGAGGTCAGAGCGACTGGTCGGTAGTCGTTCAGGCTTGCTATGCTGGGCTTCTTGGGAACCGGCGCTATGGTGGAGGTCTTGAAGCATCGCGGGGCGTGGCATCGTTCCAGCGACTTGCTGAACAGAGCAGTGAACACTGGAGCCAGCTGGTCTGCACGCGACCTCAGGGTGGCAGGGGACACGTTGTCAGGGTCTGACGCTTTCCTGGGGTTCTGGCTCCGGAAAAGGCTTCTGACCTCCCTCTCCTGTATGACGAATGGCGGTCCCGGTGGCCCTGCACAGCGTCAGACCACAGGTGAAGATTGGGTAGTGGTCGGGAGGGGAGATCAGGAGGAGGCGGCTGATGACGAGCAGCAGCAGAAGGTCCGGTTCGGGTGCTGGAGGCGACATCTGATGACCAGAGGCCGGTCCGGTGGGAGTGGGGGTGGGGGTTTGAAGCGACAGCTGATGACCAGAGGCGGGTCCGGTGGGAGGGGGGGTGGGGGCTGGAGGCGACAGCTGGTGACCAGAGGCCGGTCCGGTGGGAGGGGGGTTGGGGGTGGGGGCTTGAAGCGACAGCTGATGACCAGAGGCTGGTCCGGTGGGGAGGGGGGGGGGGGTTGAGCTGGAGGCGACAGCTGATGACCAGAGGCAGAGGTGTGTCCTGTGGGGGGAGGTCCGGCAGTGTGAGCTGGAGTCAGCGAGGAGGGAGGGTGAAGGTGAAGGGGCTCCGCAGCAGTAGAGTACTGCCTGTCAAAACCGGCGTAGAACTCGTTCAGTTGGTCTGGAAGCGTTGGGTCGCTGCTGATAGTTGCCGATTTCGCCTTGTACTGCGTGATGGTCTGTAGGCCTTGCCACACAGCATGAGTGTTGTTGGAGGCGTACTGATCCTCCAGCTTGTCCTTGTACTCTGCTCGGCTCTGGCAATCGCCCTGCGCGCGTCGTACTTAGCCCTCCGGAACTCCTCGTCATCGCCACTCCTGAAGGCAGCGTCCTTAGCCACGAGTTGGTTTTTCACCTCTTTCGTCAACCACGGCTTGTCGTTAGCGTAGACACAGACTGTCCGTGTCGGGATGCACGATTCCACACAGAAGCTTACGTAGGCCGTCACAGTGTCTGTGTATTCGTCGAGATCGGTACACGCGTGCTCAAAGACGCTCCAGTCCATACATTCGAAGCAGCCGCACAGTGCCTCTGTACTCTCGGGACTCCACTTTTTCACGGTCTTTTTCACCGGCTTGACAGTTTTGAGCTTTTGTCTGTAAGTGGGGATCAAGATGACGGTGTTGTGGTCAGATCTCCCTAGTTGAGCACAGGCACTGGCGTGATATGCTCCTTTGTATACCGTGTAACAGTGGTCAAGTGTTTTGTCTTTGCGTGTTGGACAGTCCACATGCTGTTTGTATCTTGGTAGTGCTTTACTGATGCACGTGTGATTGAAATCGCCAAAGACAATAACAACACTGTCGGGGTTTGCATTCTCCACAGCTAAAACTTGATCTGCTAGCTGATTAATAGCTTTGGCTACATTCACCTCACCACAGAGTAGAACTCACGGGGAGAGCAGAAAGGCCTACAGTTGATAATCAGTCTCCAGCTCCACTGAACATGATTGCGAGACAAGCTTAGCGTCGTTACACCATCTTTGGTTGACCAAAAAGCAAACCCCTCCCCCCCTTCTCCTTCTGTGAGAGTACAGGGTAGCGGTCAGCTCTGAAAAGAGTGTGGCCCGGGGCCGTGACTGCTATGTCCGGGGTCAAGGGGTTAAGCCAAGACTCGGTGATGCACAGTACTGAAGCATCCTTAAATTCACGTTTAAAAGACATCAGTTGGAAGAGTTCCTCTGTTTTGTTCTTTAACGATCGTGAGTTTGTAAGCACAATGGCGGGGAGAGGAGGGCGGAGATTGCGACGTCGAAATCGTGTCAACACACCCGCACGCCTACCCCGTTTGCGTGAACGCCTATGAGTTGAGTCGCGTTGAAAAGTGCGCCCTTTTGTGTGTGTTTGTGTGTTGTCGCGTGACAAATCATCGGAAAAGTACAGGAGTTTGGGTCGGTACTCACAATTCACTGTCTGCAGTATGTGCAGCAAGTCCTTACGATCATACGTATATACACACACAGTCCTTTCAAACAACGGGACCGACAGAATTGCACAAACTATCACACACCACCACTTCACGTCGCCATCCCCCGGCGCTATCTTGGATGTTCCGGAAGTGACGCTGCGACCTCTCGCGATTTCTTGCGCGAAAGATTACAAAGGGCATTCA
This sequence comes from Alviniconcha strummeri, assembly GCA_963584105.1. NCBI lineage: Eukaryota > Metazoa > Mollusca > Gastropoda > Provannidae > Alviniconcha > Alviniconcha strummeri. The sequence goes on from OY757556.1 coordinate 7,541,494, forward strand.
CTCGTGCAAACCAGCTTCACTGAACCGCCCTACAGTAGATGTCTCGGACTCTAAAGTCAGGGACTTCGGTTTAGGCCTGGCCTACCATAGTCCCGATTCATAGTTACGGCCCACACTACGACAGAATCCACCACAGAATACAAAGAATCAACGCACAAGGGAGTTAGCCTAATTAGCGCTCGAAAGTCGTCACACAAGCACGAGCAAAGACCTGAGTTGCCGCCTACGATAACTGACCTTGCATGCGTGTAAAAATACAAGACCTTTTTGATAAGCAAATTTGAATACAATGTGTTGTATAGAATGCGAGTGGGCAACAACATTACTCCCGTTGTGAAGCCTGCAAGGGAGATACCACAAGCGATGGAAAGATCCAAACACATGAAAGGTTTAAAAGAACGCTATTTATTTGGACAAAACACAATATGGTGGAAAGAAAAGTGAAAGACGAACTGACAAACATGATTCGGACTGATGTTACAGTCGTGAAACTGAACTGGTAGAATGGGTGTGACAAATTGTTGCCACAAGAAAGAATAGAGATCTCCATCGTATAATGTCTCGACCCAAGGGATCTGAACAAAGCCTTCAAGAGGCCGCCACATCCCACGTGAACAGGGAACGCCGTTGTCTCCAGAATGGTTAACGCAGAACTGTTTTCAACGCACTCGGATGGGCTGAAGGCATTACAATCGTACAGCCTTGCACCTACCTACTAATACTCTGCTTCGCCTTGCTGAGTTTGTCCTGAACAAAAACACGTTTTCTTTCAAAGGTGACGTTTCTCACACGCACAAATGAGTGGCGTAGCGATAGGTACGAAAATCAGTCCCAGCCACGCTTGTCTCTTTATAGGACACTTTGAACAACGCTACTCAAACACTACAGCAAACCAGTGCCTGAGATGTACAAAAGATATATCGATGACGGTACTGGCACAACATCAGTGCGTCACAGTCAGTTTCTGGACTTCAACAAGTTTGTGCAGAACTTCCATCCTGCCGTAAAGTCACGTGACTTTCCCGGAGGTGACGTCAGTCTGGGAAGTCAGTGCGGTTGCCATCTTAGATTCTTCAGTAAACTGTGTATGCGTGTGGTCGACAAAAAAGTTAACTATGCCAGCCTACTGTGTTGCCGCGAACTGTAACAATTCGCAGACGACCCCAGGTATAACAATGCACGAGCTCCCGCGCAATCGACCCGCAGTGAGGCGAAAGTGGATTAAATTTATACAGTTCAAACCAGCTGACTTTCTTGCTGCGCCGCATCACGCCCATTTGTGTAGCGAGCACTTCAGTGAGTGCGATTTCGCAAACCCCATGGAATACCGCATGGGGCTTGCTTCAAAGCTGACACGATGTTCTGGTACTCTTTCAAAAATCCTGCTTGACAGGCTCATTATGATACGGCTGTATCCTTGTGGGTTTCTCGGGCAAAGTATCAGTTTCGTTTTCGGAGCTCGAGTTGGCCATTTTGCAGCGACTCCCCAGAGTGACGTAGTAGGCATATGGTCACGTGATTTGGGCGTCATGGCGACGCTTTCCGTACGACAGAAAATGTTTGTTTTTTTCTCGTGCATTTATAACCCTCAGATCACAGTTTCACCTACATCATCGTTCTCAGCGAGCTTTAACGGAAATCGTGTCAAAAATCAACCCTAACCTTGGACTTGTCCTTTAAACATGACCGGAAAATGAAGCAGGAAATGATGGCCAAGAAAATAGAACAGAAGACTATTGCGAAACTACGGATAGGCCCATTTCAGAGGAAGAGATAGGTGAATTAAGATATCAGGCATTGGAAAAAGAATAAGGCAAGTGGACGGGACGGAATTCCTGGGGAAGTGCTGAAACACGTCGATGTTATATCATTTCTAAAACAATATCTCAAAGCTCTCCTTGATTCGGGTTATTTTCCAGAAATCCAGTTCAAAGTCTATTATTGTCCCAGCATACAAGGAAGGGGATGCAGACTCGCCAGGCAATTACAGAGGGGTGTCTCTACTTAGCGTAGTAAGCGAGATACGTACCTATATTTTGAACAAGAGGCTTACACAATCAAGATGGAAACAAACTGTCAGAAGAACAAGCGGGTTTCAAGGCCGGCTATTCAACAGCAGACCACATTTTTACCCTCACATCGATTATTCAAAAAAGCATGGCACAAAAGAAAGGGAAAGTATTTGTTGCTTTTGTGGATTATCTTAAAGCCTTCGATACAGTAGATAGACACAGTCTGTAGGCTATGCCTAATAGCCACAGTCTGTAGGCGACGCCTAAGTAGGAAAGGCCTCTCAAGGAAAATGTTAAACTTACTGAAAAGCATGTATGAAAATGTTTTTATGTTGTGTAAAATCTGGACATGATTATACAGAGTTCTTCGAGTCACCAGCCGGGCGAAGCAGGGCTGCTTACTCAGCCCCAAAATGTTTTCTGTTTATCAGCGAAGTGGCTGATGAAATCAGGAAAGCAGGAAGATATGGCATTCTCTTGCCAAACCTAATTGAGGAAATATTTTCGCTGCTATTTGCTGACGATGTAGTCCTGGTTTTACACGCTCCAGTGGGACTGCAAAATCAACTGAACGTTCTGGCACGCGCTTCCGCAGACAGGGCAAGTGAACTTGGACAAAACAAAAGTTATGGTCTTCAGAAAAGGGAGGCACTTTGCAGCGCACGAAAAATGGTTCATAAACGGCCAGCGTCTCGAGGTCGTGAATTCATACGTGTATCAGGGCTACACGTTGTCTACTAAACTCTCAGTCAGTACTGCTCTTGAACCAATCATGGTGAAAGCAAAGAAAAAAGAAAGAAATGGACATTCTCAGAGCCTTGTGGAAAATTAAAGGTACAAATATTAGTATTTTTCTCAGATTGTTTGACGATCAGGTCCAGCCAGCACTTACCTATGCGGCAGAAATATGGGGAGCAAAGAAAATAAAGACATTGAAAAAATTCACATGTATGCATGCAAGAAAGCCTTATCTGTTACAAAACACCAAACACAATGATTTACAGAGAGCTAGGGAACTTTATATTAATACGGTAATGGAGGCAGTTAAAAATTGGCTAAAACTAGTCGAACTACCAGACAACAGACTACCAAAAGCTGCTTATGAAACTGTCAAAAGCCTAGACGACCAGGAAATGAAAACATGGGCTAGTGACATAAGGACATGTCTATTTCAATACGGTTTTGGGATAGTATGGGTTTCACAACAAGTGGAAAACAAAACCGGGTTTCTACGAAAGCTAAAGTAACGCCTTATAGATTGTTATGCACAGGACTGGCACAACATTTCAACAAAAGAAAGATTTGAAAATTACAGAGGCTTTAAACAAATATTACAATTCGAGAGCTACCTTTCATATCTCACAGTCAAAAGATACCGGGACGCCATAGTTCGAATACGATTAAAGGGTAAATGAATTGACGTGCAGTAAATATAGATATAACCCAAACGTTCGTCAACGACTACGTCCGGTTTGTGAGTCGGCGGAGGAGGAGAAAATCCAGCTCTTTTTTGCCTGCAGAGGGTATGACGATATGTAAAAAAAAAAAATTAAAAAAAAAAAAAAAAAAATTCCATTAAATCTACTACATAGAAACCCAACAGTAAATAATTTAGCAGAGTTACTGCAGCATAAAGATGTACTGAATCAGGCTAAGTTTATAGTAGAAGGATTAAAGCGAAGACAGGACATAATAGCAAGCTGAAAGACAACGATGTTGCGGTCAAAAAACAAAAACAATGGATTGATGGCACAGTGGCAGGTTACTTTGGTCTGTATTTTTGATTACTTAGAGGTTTTTATGTGCGACACTGATTGAAATATCCGAAATTTGCTTCAACGGGTCATGTGGACTCATGCATTGACTCACTGATGTTTTATTTGTATATAGGCCATGGCCCATTACAAAGGGGTATACAAACAAAACATTTTAAACATGAGTACACGCTGATTCAGATCTGCGGAATATCCTCCTACCGTTGCACGCATGCGTACACACATGCACGCACGCACGCATGAACGCACGCACGCGTACACACATGCACGCACGCACGCACGCATGAACGCACGCACGCACGCGCGCGCGCGCGCACACACACACACACACACACACACACACACACACACACACACACACACACACACACACACATATTCACACGTATACATGGATAACGATTCTGTACAGAAAATAGAAGAAGAAAGGAGTAACAAAATAGTCTTAAACTATTCAGACCTGTTCCTGCGCTTAAAAGCTAAATAAAGAAACTTCGCCACGGAATGAATGACTCCCGACTCTTTGTTGGACATGACGATTTTAAATTGTACTTGTACACTGGCTGAGCTATCATTAGCTGGAATGTACTGTTGTCTGATGCTTACGTATGCTGGACACTTAAGCAGGAAATGGATTTCATTTTCAGGTTCTGTTTTACACACTGGGCACAAAGCGTCATCTTCGTTGTATCTGTTTTTGTGGCACAAGTAAGAAAAATCCCAACCTAAACCGGCAATATACATCTCTAACATACTTTTGCTCTGGAACTCATAAACAGGTTTCAGACATGATCACGTTTTTAAAACTCCTATACACGTCATATATCATCTGTATACAGTGAAGGTTGTTTGCCAGTTTTGCACAGACAATTGAATTATTTTCTTTAAGACTACATATGAATCTACCAGTGTCACCCGTACCTTGATATAACCATAGGTGACTGAAGTCATGTGAACACAAAAAGGTTCGAATCCAAGTTGCCCACGTTTCCTTACCAGAGTTATCCATGTTTACTAACATTATATGCTTTCCTTGTGTGTCTTTCTGGAGACATCATTACCACTCGCACCCAGTATTTCACAGCTTTAATGGCAGTGGTGACAAACAAGGGATAGTGCCCTCGTGTTTGGAGTTTGGCTGACAACGTTTAAATACCTTTTTAATGCAAAAACATGTACTCGCTCAATCTCAGGCACCTCTCTCAGCCCCACACAAAACACATGGCAGGATCTGACAATCCAGAATCTTCACAAATACTGCATATGGTATATGCCCAAGCTTCTATAGGGATTTAAACATTAAGTTCACCTTCATGTTTGCCTTTGTCACAAACTCTGACACCATGACACTAGTACTCAACTTGGTTGAAAAATACAGACCTAAGTATTTATACGTGTTCACAACTTCTATTGCAGCCTCTCCGAATGTCCAGAACTCATTCCTGACCACCTTTTCTGAAAAGAACTATTTTAGTTTTTGCCATATTTACTTTCATAGTATAAGACTCCGCAAACATTATCAAAACGTTGATCTAATTTTGAAGACTGACAAGTGTGTCTGACAGTAGAACTGCCTGCATCATCAGCAAATAGCAACAGAAACAGTTGGACTTCATCCGGCAACAACTGAATTCCATGCCTACCCTTTTCTGGTATTCCTTTGGCCAGTTCATTGATAAAAAAGAATTTAAAAAAGAAGAAAAGCATTGGGCTACACAAGCAGCCTTGTCCCAACCCGTTCCTACATTCAAAGAAGTCTGTGATCCCGTCATTTGATACTCTCACACATAGCTTAACTTCGGCATACAACCCTTTCAAACACATCACCATTTTTGCTTCAGAAGTACATGCCACAATTGGTTTCTATCAACTGTGTCATAAGCCTTTTGAAAATCAACAAAGCATGCATACAACTTATTCATATACAGCAAGCGCTGCACAAGGGAATACAAAACAAAAATCTGGTCGATGGTCGAGTACCCCGCTCCGTAACCAGCCTGCTCTTTGAGAATAACTTTATTATCATTTGCCCAGTTTGTCAGTCTTTTGTTTATAATATGCGTGAAATATTTACAAAGGTGTCAGGTGAGAGATATTCCCCTGTAATTATCCAGGTCGTCAGTTTTTCCCTTTTTATGTAACGGGGCAATAATCGACTCCATCCAGTCTTTTGGGAATACACCAGTTTCCCAAACCGGATTGAACGGTTTTACAATGATGGGTCCAAACAGATGCAGACTGCTTTTAAGCATTTCGTTTAGAATCCCATCTACACCCCCAGCCTTTCTCGGTTTTAGTCTGCGTATGGATTCATCTACTTCCTGAGCACTAATAGGAGCATTTAGTTCATCGTCAGTTATGACCTCGTCACTACCTACCTCTGCGGCACATTCAGACACCTTTAAAATGCTCAAACCATTGCTCTGAGTCAACGTTAGTCTGCACCGTCGTCAGACGTGTAAATGCCCTTATTTCGCTCCAAAATACTTTCGAATTTTGCAGATTGTTTAATACTTTGTGCAGTCTTACTCCCGGAGGCACTGTTCTTTTCTTTGTGAAAATTGCGGCTGCTTTAATAATAAACCTTTGAGTTTCATCTACATCAGTCTTTTCTTTTTGTAACAGTTCTGTCAACTTGTCCTCCATTCCCAGCTGTTCAAGACTTTCTGCGAACTCGTTACTGCGATCGGCATCCCCCCCCCCAAAAAAAAATGTTTTGCACTCAGTGGTTTCCTTAGCAGAGTCATCTCCGATGTTATAATCATGTACCTCAACTTCCATTTGTACAGGGAAATGCTTATACTCAAATATTTCAGCAATGGATACATCAGGCTTTCTTTCAAGCAGTTCATCATTGACAGCAAAATAATCAACCACACTACTACCACTGTGGCTGACGAACGTAAATTCCCCACCCTTCCGATCAAACAGCTCATTCAGAATTGTAATCTCAAGTGAATAACATAATTCTGACAGCTTATCACCAAAACCACTCGTCTTCGTGTCCTGTGACCAACGATCGTGTTGAAACACAATATCTTCCTAGTCATTTTCGTCGATTAATATTGTTAAATAGCTTCTGTCTGCTGTCCTTGCGTTAAAATCTCCACGGAGAATAATTTCACATCCATCTACAGTATTAACAGTATCTAGTAGTGATACTTTCTATGGCATCAATGAAATATGTGTTGTCAACACCCAGGTGCTCATAATATGGGCTGTCAAAAGGGTTGATGTATGCGGTGCACAGACAAAGATTCCTTCTTGTATTCATAACCAGTTTGTCAAGCATCAGTTATGGCGCACTTCATGCACATATTTTTCAAACTTCCTTTCCACTAAAACGGCTGTCCCACCAGAATGCCGTCCTCTCGTCGACAGCTTTTTGGCCGGAGCCACAAAATAAGAAATCTTTCGGTTCAATGGGAGAGAAGCCAATCGATTCAGCGACTGTTTCCGTGAGGCATATGAAGTCAAATCTAGCCAGGTAAGTTAGAAAACCGATGTCGGACTTTTTACTGTTCAAGCATTCTACATTCAGGTACCCGAATGTTACGGCCAATAATACTTTCCTGTTGACTGTGCACTCACCACCGGGCCGGCCTCCCGAAAAGACTGCGATGCGTCTTGTTCTTTACCGTCTGTCTCTGTCGCGTTTGTCTCCACACCTGTCACAGTGTCCACAGGATTTCAAACGTCTCACTGTCAGCAGGGTCCATCAGTGTTCGCATCACCAGCCACACGGTTTGAACCCGAATCCTCAGTGGAACGCGTGGCCTCAGTCGCCGCAACTTCTTGTCGAGCTACGCTGTCCCTGTTGAGTGTGACGGTGCACGTGTTGTTTTCTGCCTCCTCACCCGGTGAACTCGGGGGCCGAGGTCGCTTGACGGCTCTCCGATTGGTCGACTGTTGGCTGTTGACACTGCTTGCACGTGCGCAATACTGATCGTGTCAGCTGCTCGACCGGGGCCGCCGTGTTGTTGGTATGTTCACCGTGTGTATCACTGGCAGTGTTCGTGTCTCGGGCCCGAGGCGTGTACCTGAAACGAAATAAAGCTTCTGCTGCATGTGACGGTGGTACGTCTCTTGATGCTCCCGCTCTGGATGGAGTCGGCAGGGCTGAAGAAATATTTCTGACGGAAGAGAGGTTCCTGGCTGGCAATCCCCCACGCACCACTTCACTGTAGGCCCTGTCGTTGCTTCTTGTGTTGTTGTTGGTGGTGATGGTGGTGGTGGTGCTGCTGCGGCCGCCTCTACTGTCAGTCTTGTGACTGCTGTCGACGCGGTCGGCGCTGCTGTAGCCACCGTCACGACCATAGCGGTGACTATTGCTGTGGCCACCGCCGCGGCTGTTGTTTCCACTGTCTCCACGGTTGTAGTGGCTGTTGCTGTGGCCGACGCTGCTGTTGCCTCTGCTGTGACCTCCAGGGCTGTAGATGGGGGTACTGTTACGGTGCCAGTGATCGGTTCTCTTCCAGGGGCCTCCACGGTTGTTGCTGACGTCGTTGCTGCGTCTTTCGGGCTGCGGTTTTCTCTCGACAAGTCTGTCCCCACGGTAGAATCCGTACCTGCCTTCGCTTCGGAGACTGCTGAGTCTTTCGCGTTGACGTTTCAAGTCGTGAGGTCGTCGTCGACCTGAACGCCATTTCTCCTGAGAATTCCTCTGGCTGACTTGTTCGCCACTACCCTCATCTTGTCTTGCCACAGCTTGAACCAGTCGATTATGGGTCTGGGTCTGTTGGCTTCTCGTGACAGTGACACTTTCATGTGCCGAGTCTATGTGTACGCACGACATCGTCTTCAGTCCATGTTTTGCTCTGTACACACTGACGTAGTAGACTCAACACTACTCGTTTGCACGAATCATGATTGTCAGCTCTGTCTTCTCCGACACCCCTTAGAACTCTCTTCTGGAATAAATTTCGCAGTGCTCGATCCTATACTCTAACTTCGTTAGCACCGTTTCTCTCACGTCTGCAGTGACACACCTCGGCTCGGCGATGAAATCGACACGTCTTTCTATGCTACCAAAACGTACGTTCAAATCCCTCACCTCCACTGTTAGCAGCGTGAATTGTCGTTCTGTTTGTGACAGTCTTAAATGAGTGCGGCTGTACAAATTGTCCAGAGCCTGTTCGAAGTCCGGTCCTGGGTTTTGTTCCACTCCACCTCTTACCAGCAGAGACAGAAGAGTGATCGCGGCTAACATAGCCATGGTTGACTGGAGTTTCCTTTCCTTCCAACGCCTCGCTGACTTTTTTTGCACGATTACGCAGGATTACCAACAAAGTTGGCACAAAACGTCCGATGGATGACCGGTAGGTATCTACTGCACACCCCATGCTAGGGTTCGGTCGCACAAAATCAAGTCATTTAGCACTAAAATCCTAATTAATGCAACAACAAAAAATGCAGAGGAATCTCGAAACACGTTTGATCAGCCAGGTGAACTCGAACTCACTCCCAATGGCCAGAGGGAGAGAGGAAGAGGCAGAGAGAGGGGAAACGTGTGTGTGTGCGTGCGTGCGTGCGTGCGTGCGTGTGTGCGTGTGTGTGTGTGTGTGTGTGAGAGAGAGAGAGAGAGAGAGAGAGAGAGAGAGAGAGAGAGAGAGAGAGAGAGAGAGAGAGAGAGAGAGAGAGTGCGCGAATACTCCTTTTTTGTTTGCTAAGTTTTTGTAATTCATTATTTTATTTCAATTGTATTTCCATTTTGGTTTCTGTCTATTGGCAAGTGCACAAACCAGCTATGAAATAATCTGCTCAACCCCATTGTTGTAGACTATCGTCTGCACCAATAAAGCATCAAATCTCTCTCTCTCTCTCTCTCTCTCTCTCTCTCTCTCTCTCTCTCTCTCTCTCTCTCATGGTGCTTTACGTCCACAAACCGTATGATTTATTTGGGATGGGACACTCGTTGCATACATACATAACATACGTTTTGCTTAATGTTCTCAGATGCTAACAAGCATATTAGGGATAATCTGCAGAACAATCTTGTGTTGGATATAAAATAGCTAAAAAATTAAATATAACAACAACAAAAAGGGGCAGGGGGGGAGGAGGGGGAGGGGGGGGGGGAGAGTCCACTTACGGATCAATCAATTCCTACTTCTCTTCTTTTTGAGTGTCATGGTGCAATTCTGCCAACACTGACCGCAATCATCAACAAATCCCTCCTCTTTGGTACATTTCCTCAAGCCTACACAACCGCCATTGTAAAACCCCTCCTTAAAGGAAAAGTCCAAGGTTTTTAAGTATGCAAAATGACCATCGAAATGATTGACAAATGAGACACTAGTTTGAGATTTAATGAAATAAAAAATGAAAACAAATGTTTATATTGGTTTTTAAGCGATTTTATTTTCTGTAGGCTGGCCGAGACTGCTGTCTCGGCTTCTCTATCAGTCACGTGACTTTCTCGGAAGTGACGTCAGTCTGGGAGTCAGTGCGGTTGCCATCTTAGATTGCTCATTGAATGCGTATGCGTGTGGTCGACAAAAAGTTATAACCATGCCGGCCTACTGTATTGCAGCAAACCGTAACAACTCACAAGCAACCCAAAGCACAACTATGCACTTGTTCCCGCGGAATCGACCCGCTGTGAGGCGAAAATGGGTCAAATTTGTACAATACAAATGAGCTGACTTCAGTTGATGCTGCGCCTCAGTCACGCCCATTTGTGTAGCGAGCTCGCTGAGTGCGATTTCGTAAGCTTTATGGCGGAATACTAAATGGGGTTTGCTTGTACGGCTGTCCACAGGGTAACCGACTTGCAAAAAACATCTAGTTCGAATCTCCAAGGATGAAGCTGACGAGCAGCAAGCGCACAGCATGATACTAAAAACTGAGAAACAAGCGCTAACAAGGCAAAGACAAAACGTCTAACACGAATGCCTACGGCAGAAAAGGCCATGAAAGAAAGAGACCGTACACAAATGCCTGTGGCAAAGAAAGAAAGAACAGACCACAAATGCCTGCGGCAAAGAAAGAAAGAGCAAACCACAAATGCTGGTGGCAAACGAAAAATGGTTTCCCTAATCAGTGAAGCAAACAGCTGACACCACTGAAATGAAAGAAACAAAACAGCTGAAACCACCTCAAAACCCCAAACGGTTGCCTACCTGCAAGCATAAGGTGGAGAAAAACACACACACACCCAAAACAAACAAACAAAACAAAACAAAAACATACATCAAATCACAACAGTCTAATAGACTACTGTCTGCAATAAAGGAGTGGACGACTACAGTCATAAGAGCAAAAAGCAAAAATAACTGTGCCAACGACAAACAGATGGAAAGCCAAACTTTCCATAACTAACCCCTCATTAACCCGGCTTCCATCTAGAAAAACAAAGGCTGATAAAGCAAAACGCTAACCAGGACTACCGATGACAAAGCATCGGGATGTAAACAAATGCAGACGACAAGAGAAATACAAAATGGCTGCTCTAATCAGGCAAGCTAACAAGCGGGTACGAAATGGCCAGTAAACCAAAGATAATAAAAGAAAGAACGCATGGTGAAAAAGAAGGGGAAAAGAGAGAGAAAACAACAACACTTTCTGAAAAGAAAAAGGAGGCAAGTAATGTCAGCGAGCAACGGGACAAAGGCTGGATACACATCATCCGTATACACGATACAACCCACTTAGCAGTGACAACACGGCAGGGCAACAGACGCTCACGAACTACCCCACACAAAGAAAGAATGAGAGGTCTCGTTAAACATTGAGACTACCCCCTTACTCGTACATCGTAAATGAACGATATAACTCGAGAAACAAAAGGGCAAGTCAAGAGAAAAAACAGTGAATGGCAAGAACCGGTATATAATTAGCCCAACCCCAAACCCTAACCCAGGGAGGCCACGAAATCGCTAGTCTATTGAACTAGAACGAACAAAACTTTTACATTTTTACATATGATGAAACAAACAAGGATAAATTGGGAAAATAAAATAAAACACCCAATAAAAGGCAGGCTCCCTGATGAGGTCTAGCCTGTTGTGAAAGCTAAACTGAACGATGAAAAAGAGTGAAACGCCACGCACCTAACAAGGTTCGAGAAAGACTGATGAACAAGGAGGACATTGAATAAACAAAGGCCCAACTACTGACAATGGCGTCGGAGCTTCATCCTTGGAGATTCGAACTGGATTTTTTTCCAAGTCGGTTACCCTGTGGCTACTAGCCATTTTGCAGCGACTCCCCAGAGTGACGTAGTGCGCATATGTACACATGATTTTCCGCGTCATGGCGACGCTTTCGGTACGACAGAACTTATACCTGTTTTCGTGCATTTATAACCCTCAGATCACAGTTTCACCTACATCATTGTTCTCAGCGAACATTAACAGAAATCGTGTCAAAAATCACCTCCACAGAAACCGTACGGCTTATTAGGGACGGGGAGAAGGGGGGGAAGGGGGTATTGGAGGTGGGGGGACCCCCAACTGACCTTGAACTGACTTGTCCGGCTTTAACTAGTTTAAGATTAGCCTTCGGTTGAGAGTAAAGGGGATTCTAGGTTTAGTCTAAATTGCCAGTTTCAGGAACATATATGCACAAGATTTCAGGCGATTAGTATTCTTTATGAAGTGCTGGTAACAATCCCAGTGATGCCATGCTCTGGTTTCATTTTCAAGTTTCGGATGAGGCTCGACTTGAAGTCTTCCATTTGAGCAGGCAATGGTAAGTCGGCAGGTGCCACTGACATGTCACAGACTCAATTTGCACTGAATATGTGAGCAAGTGCTCTTTGTACACGTTTTTACGGCAATCCCGCCCCGGTTATCAGATCCATGCAATTTCATTACTGTACTGTTAGTAACCCGGGAACCGGAGCAGACGACGCATTTGTTTTGAAGCCCTGCGTGTAGCGTAACGCCACATGGCCTTTACACAGCCGACCGGCGATAGCCGGTGCCGCGCACCAGATTCAAACCTAGTTTTCCGCTTTCATATTTTGACCGCTTATTTGTTTACCTGCTCCTTTTTATGCACCAAGCCATGTGTGTAATATAATCTGGCATCTATTAGATCTTAGAATGTGTGTACGTATTGTTTATTTAGACGCAGGATCGAGCTAAATCAGTAGCCGATGAGTTGATGCTTAATGTCCTCAGATGTCAGTTGACATATTAAGCCCGTTCTTAATTGGGTGAATTTTTCTTCGCGTTGGAAGTATTCGGCGAAACTAGTTGGTTCTTAATTGGGCCAACTTTTCTTCGCGAACCTAGTTGAAAGTATTCTTCGGAGATATATATATATATATTCGGGGTCCAAAAACCTTCGCAACATGTTCTGGGAACATTCGCCCTATTGGATGATCATTTGCCTCTGATTGGCTGAGAGCAGAGCTCTCCTGTGAATGAAGAAAAAACAAAAATAAAAACGGATGACGGTGTCGCTAGGTTCTTCACTCGCTTCGGAGGGAGTTTGTTTATTTGTTGACTTGTGGAAGGCGCAGCCTTGTCTCGGAGACCCAGAATGAGATAGTAGTTAGTTGAATTACCCTGTGAGGAATGATTAAAGTATATTGACTTGACCTGACGACTTTAGCCTACATTTTCGATCATGCTGTCTGCTGCGCGTCTGCAGCAAGTTCGGGCCGAAGCTTGCATCTCATTACAAGCCAGTTGAGAATGAAGTAAAGTTTGGACTGCCCGAACCATATTCGGCGAACTAAATAGACCATGAGCCAGCCTATACCCCCCCCCCCCCCCCGGGGGGGGGGGGGGGGGGGGATTTTACCACATGGTAATTTCTGGGTACCTTGACCATCAAAGTACACAGTTCAGGTTGTCTGCAAGTGAGCTGTTGCTGTTTGTGTCTGTGGTGCTGGTTCTAATAAATGCCACATGGAATTCCAAATTGCTATGACCTTACTCATTTATTATGACAAAAAAGGCCATTTCCATATATTGTTTTATTGTTTGAACAGTAACACACGTTTTGGTGCCTATTTATATTCTGCAGGCACTCAACATGAGAACCGGCTTAAATCAATTGACTATGAGCAGTGTGACCTATTTTATTTCGCAGGCTAACGCGGGAATTCGCTTCAGCCAAGACAAACGCAATTGAAAAGTATGGAGAGGATTTGGAAAAAATGAAGGTGAATGGACCGGGGAAGCGGAAATTAGGACAAGGAAGAAATTATGGCAGTGACTAAGCATACTAGGCTATATTTTGACCTACTCCGTGCTTTTAAGGGAAAACATTCATCTGCTCTGGGTTTTTAACAGAGAGGACCTTAATATTTCTGCGTCCACAGTGCCCAATAACAAGGACACATTTAAGACAAAGAAAAACGGAAAGCTACAGTATATTAAACTGTTCAAACAATAAAACAATATATGGAAATGGCTTTTCTGTCATAATAAATGAGTTGCTAAGAGACTGACAAGGTCATCGCAATTTGGAATTCCATATAGTGCTCATAGTGCATTTCATTAGAACCAGCACCACAGACACAAACAGCAACAGCTAGCTCACTTGCATACAAACTGAACTGTGTACTTTGATAGTCAAGGTACCCAGAAATTACCATGTGGTAAAATCCCCAGGGGGGTGGGGGTATAGGCTGGCTCATTGTCTAAGATTTCACTGGACAGTGCTGTCCTCGGTTGCTGTCCGCCCTGTTATCATAGATAAGACTGAGGCAAGTGCAGCCAGTGGGAGCCATCAGCCACCGAGTTAGCGTTTCATCAGCTTCATTTGACTGTCAGTACTGAGCCAGACTGAAGATGCCATCTTTCCCAGCTCAAGTTACGCGAAGCACAGCGATAGTAGGTTTTGGTGTGTGTGTGTGTGTGTGTGTGTGTGTGTGTGTGTGTGTGTGTGTGTGTGTGTGTGTGTGTGTGTGTGTGTGTGTGTGTGTGCATCCGAGGTCGGAACTAACACGTACGAACATATATATATGAGTTTGGGCTGAACAATAAGGGGCATTTAATCCTTCACAAAACAACAACGTTTATCAACTGCCGATAATACAAAACATTTTGGTCCACGTAAGGACCCAACAGGTCCACATAATCATTAAGACACGCAGAAATGTTTTAACACGTGATACATTAAACCCCCCCCCCCCCTTTTTTTTTCTCTCTCTCCTGCCTGCTAGCAGGATTAATTCAAATACATGTATACGTGATACATGCTGAACGGGGGCGGGGATAGCCGGCTCAGTGGTTAGAGCGCCGGACTCGTGATTGAAAGGTCGCGGGTTCGAATCCCTGCTGAAACGGCGGGAGAATTTTCTTCTCCAGGGTCGACTTTCTGTGCTGACTCTTATTTCGGTATCCGTTCCACCCCCGTGTTACCACAGTAGCACGTAAAAAAATCCCGGTCATCAGTTTTGCCAAAAGTGCAGGTGGCAGGTTACAGCTAAACACGCATACACCTTACCGTGTATTGAACCGTGCTTCGGCATTGGTCACAACTTGTCCCTAATATGTCAAATGACATCTGAGGACATTAAGCATCAACTCATCATCATCATACATGCTGAACATACATAGGCCAGCATGCTCTGAGTATCAGGCAACACATACCAGTTTCACTTCTATACAGGCAGCAGACATCTGGTTGGCGATGGGGGTGGGAACACAACATTTTGATGTCAGTCTATCAGTTTGCGGCGCACTGAATGCTGCAATGCAGCTGACCTCTATCTGTCACGGATTCCGCTTTCAGCCTTCATTCATTCCTCTCCCCTCCCTCCTTACTCATCTCCACTGAACTAGACATACACTAGCTTGCACTCCTCTCGTCTCTCGATCTTCCTCTGCCAACCATGCTTCCGCACGCCCCTTCCTCCCTCTCTCTCACCATTGCTGGTCATTCTCACTGTAGTTTAATTAACTCAAAGCCATAGACGGGCTCCGAGTCACCGTATCCTCTCTCCCTTCACCTAGAAGCCACACTGGCATATTTTTTCTACGAAACTAATTTAAATCGAAAATGGTTGGCTCCTCTTTTGAGATTTATTTCTGGTTACGCTATGTTGGACAAAAGAAGGCCTGCTGCGTCTTTTTGACTGTAATACTAAGGTAAAATCCAAGATCTAGGAGACGGTCGGAAATACTCAGTAAACAGGTAATAATTCCCGCAGAGTCTAACCATTCTTGCCATTGCTCCTTTACTATTTTATCACCACTGTATCACAAAAGAGGTTTCGTGGTCGCATTCCTGCCGACAACTACATCACCTTACATTGTTATACTTAGAGCTTTGAAAGCATAAAGTATAATGATAAATGTAAAGTTCTACTCATAGTTCAGGAGCTGTGTGAGAGTCGAGGTGGCCGTCCGGGGCTGTCCGTCCTAACGAGCCTTCTGGTTTCCGTGGACGTAAAGCTATTGAACTTTGAAGCATGCTTCGGCATTGGTCTCAGCTTGTCCCGAATATATCAAATGACATCTGGGGACATCAAGCATCACTTCATCATCATCATCATCATCATCATCATCATAAAGTTCTACAGGTAGGAGATCATATGGATGGCAGGGACCTAGAGTGTACAGCAGCAGAAAAAGATCTTGGAGCTTTTGCTGAAGAGGATGATAAGTTAAAATTTGAACAAAGAGAAAGACTGGAGAGAAAGGCAAAGAAAAAAGCAGATAAAATAGCAGGTATGGTCACATATTACATTCAGTATTTTAAAAAAAAAACACTAAGAAATTATGGTACCACTTTTTAAATGCTTGGTTTGATCAGTCTTATGGTAATGTTGTGTGGACACCATGTTTAAAGAGGCAACAGGGGTATATAACGAGCAAAGCCGTTGGACAGCCAGTGAAGGTTCCATGCGAGATCAAGAGATCTTAGAGGAGGGAGGTGGAGCTGGACCTTCAAGTTAGCCCAGAAGAGATCATGAGTAGGGAGGTGGAGCTGGGCTGTGAAAGTTGGACTTCTTTTGCTTTGAGTTGTCCAAGTTGTTCGTCAACAGCAGTGCAACAGACATTGTCTTTGTGACTCTGTCCAAGCACAGCAGTTGAAACAGCAGTTGTGCAGTGCACAAGTCACTGGGCAATGGCAAGGGGACACCGCCTTAACATTTCCATTGTTCTGGCGGCAGTCCATGGTCTCTCTGGTCTTTTTTGGGCAGTATTCGCGGCCGAGCCATCACTCTTTCGTCCCCTTCCCCCTCTGTCCCCGTCCCTAATAAGCCATCTCGCTTCCGTGGACATAAAGCAACATTGAAGAAGAAGAAGGACAGCCAGTGCATTTAAAACATTAGAGAGGTGCGCAACGGCCCTTCGCTCCACTTCTAACTCGATTATTTTCAGACAGAGGGCAGAACAAAGTCCAAATGTTGGCACTGAAGTAAAGTACTATCCCATCTAATGAACACGGTATTGAATAAACCACCAGACAACATTATTACATGAAAAATAAGGAAAAGAAATTTGAATGGAGGAGAAAGGGGCAGAGCTGCTGCATGTCAGTTAGATATAAATAGCAACACATGTGCTCATCAAGACATGCGAGTCATGGTATTGGCGAGAGACGCAGACACACAATATCAGAAGCGGAAAAGAAAACGTCGCCTACCTTTACCACCACTTTTGTCCAAGGTATGGAGTGTCGGGTGGATTTGCATAGAGCCCTCTCACTAATTTAAGGACACGCTCCAGCATGATCTCTCTATGAACATGTACAGCAGTTCCATCAGTGTGGTCTCAACACACTGCAGTCACCTTTTTATGAACATATAAAGGATGCCACCATGCTCCATGCATGTTCATCATGGACCAAGATTTCCTATACAGTTTCTTCCTGATCCCGGAATTTCTCTTGTGAGCATCCTGCCCATGGCCCAACCGCTGCTGCCTAACACAGGTTACACACAGGGAACAAAAATAAAAGATGCATTTCTGTCTGTCATCATCCAGTTCAGAGATTTCGCTTCCTTGACCTGAATGGCCCACATCAACACCTGTACTTCCATCAATGGCACTGGCACAACTATCACCCTGCCTTTCAGTCTCTGGCTCAACACTTGCTCCAGCGGTACCATATGTGGCAAAGGATAGCTGGGTAAAGCTCGTCCTGGCAAGAAATGTCTTGTCCAAAATTTAGGAAAGGAAGAGAAATTTCATGAACATAATCCCATCCATGTGCTTCAAAGAATCAAACTTCTTTTATCACTGCTTCAAATGTTTAAAGATACACGGTCAAGCTCAAACAAAGTCAGTCAGTCTATCCATTTCCCAGGAATAGCACCGTGCCTACATCTCAGCAATGGAGGGAAAACTATTGTATCTCATGCAATGGAATGTAGGCCAGTCCTCATGTCATGATTCTTGTTTGGGGAACCGTTACTCTGCGTTAGGGATGTACCAAAGATAATCACGTTCTGCCCAGTCCAGTGAAAGTTGATTTCTCGGCAATGGTGGTATTTTTGAATCTCAAACAAAGCCTCTACAGGACCCAGGATAAAATCATAATGAACTGATCCATCCCAAAGGGGGGGGAAGCTGGTATATTTTGGTGCCACCACTCTTCAGTGATGTTTAGGTGGATGTTTCTGAAGTTACAAAGCTCCTAGCAGCATAAATGAACCTTCCTAATGGGTAGTGAAGAAGGTAGAAGTTCTATAAACAAATGGTGGGGAAAGCCCAGTTCCCTAGAGGGGTGTAAGAATGTCTTTACAGTTATAATGAATGTAACTGCAAGTATGTTCACATTAATGAAGCAAGTCAATAGTATGATGACCTTTTTGGCAAAATATTTCCAGCATACATTTATGACAGTATAGTTTGGACTGAACTAGGGGACGGAAATCAGTGGTGGAACTGCGGAAATATGTGAAAGATAATGCGGAAGCTGTAAAATGCAGGAACGATGCTAGAACTGAGTGAAAACCTGCAGGAACCATCAATTTCATTGCAGATACCAAGCAAGAAGTAGAACAAATTCAAGCCCTATTTAATCATGTCAGATACTGAGATAGTTTATGGGAGAAGGAAAATGTAGTTTTGTGGTCAGATAGTTTATGGTAGAAGGAAAATGTAGTTTTGTGTCTTCAAAAGTTGCACTGGAAGAAGTGTTGTAGTTTTTCATTACAAGAACATTGAACTGGCCACCGATCGTGTTCAAGGTGACACCATTCACTTCGCTGATTGTTCATTTTCCAGGTGTGAGGAAATCGCAACAAGTAAACAACAACTGTTTGTCTGTGCTGAGACTTCTGTGGACAAACTGACTCAGCGAATCCAGCAGCATTCTTGTCAGTGCCAAAGGCCGCTTCAGAGAATTCAGTTGCAAATGTTGGGCCACGTTGCTATGGTCACCCTTCAGTCACCAGTGTGACAATAGTCACAAGCTGCTGTGGCCCACCTTACGCTATCTGGAAACCAAGTACCTGGCTAATAGTAGAATAGCACACGGCTATTTTATTTCAGGCATTTTGCCTAATCAGTACCTGCATGTGGCAGAAGCTGCTAGCATCAGAAAACTCAGCGATGCGTATTTGTCCGAGTTTTTTGAGAACTACAAGGAATGCGTCAAAATGCTCGTAGATGAGTCATGTGTGGATGCGCTGGATGAGGAAATTGTGGCCTATCCTGAAATGAATGGCATCAACATCCTCACAGATGCATGGCATGGCACTAGAAGGAATTCCAAATACACTGACATCGTTTGCATTGGCTCAGAAAGCCACAAAGTGCTACGTATCGAAACTATCACAAGAGCTGACGAGCCTTGTGCTCAGAAGCATGAACTACTAGGCACCAACAAAATATAGGCCTATTTAAAAATCAAGAAGGTGGCAGTGTTTCTGTGCGTGTGCACTGTCATGACAGAAACATGAGTGTACAAAGCTGGGTGCGAGGGGAGAAGGACACTGCAATCACAAATGACACATGGCACGCCACTAAGAACATGGCAAAAGAAATTAAATGCGTGTTTTCAAGACCAAGGCACCTAGAGGGGAAAACCTGGCACCCCCAGCTGTCTGACAAAGCCGACAGCAACTGTATGTACTGGGTGATGAAAAACTGCCAGCAAAGCACAGACTAACTGAGGAAGAGTGTTTTGAACATTATTAGCCACTACAAGAACAAACACGACTGCCACCCCACATCTCGATGCAAGACAGACCTCCACTACGAGCCATCCAAAACCCATCATCGACGATCCCAAAGCAGAACTTCTTCTTCAACAGGCACTACACTCATCAACAAACATCTACATGACTTTATTCACTGCATGGACACCTACTTTGTCGAATCATTCACCAATGCTCTCCTCCAGTACCACGATAAACGTACAGCAAGTTAGCTATCAGAAGATAGCTACAAGTTCAGGACCCGTCTTGCTGTGCTTGACTGGAATGAAAACATTAAAACTCATGCAGCAACATCAACACGCCATGTTCTTGACAGCAGGAACCCGCGCAAAGTGAGAGCTGTATGTTGAAAAGAAAACAGTTTGGATTCTGGGGAGTGGTCTGGGAGGATTTTGCATCCATAAATCTTCATTAGAAGTAAGTTTTCTCGATATTCATTTTGTTGAACGTTTCCAAGTTGTGTGTTTGTTTACTGTCTCATCATAACCACGTGTAGCGCGTTATTTTTAGTCAGTTAAGCCCTGCCCACTCCAGTGTGCATTCATCCTGATCCCTTGGCTCGGTTGTTGTGTGTTTAAGAAAATATATAACTCTTATTCAAAAACTGATGTGCTAAGATGATTTAAGAAGGTATGATTGGCATAAACAACCTGAAATATGGACAAAGATTAAGGGTATTAAAATTACCAAGCCTGGAATACCAAAGAGTAAGAGGTGGTGTGAGTGAAACTTAAAAAAATTATACTGGGCTGACTGGAACAAGCTGGAAGACAGTGGTCGCAGTAGATTCTGTCACTGCATTCTCATCTGCAGTAGGCAGAGGACTACAAGGGGCTGCCTCCCACATATAGGCAGTCAGAAAAAAAAGTGTTTTAGCCAGTTTTTAAATAGAGTAAAATGACAAACTGGTAGGTAGGTAGTGTTGCTTAATGACCTCGGATGTCGGTTGGACATATTAGGGACAAGCTGACACCAGTGCCAAAGCATCCACGGAAACCAGAAGGCTCGTTAGGACGGACAGCCCAGGACAGCCACCTTGACTCTCAGACAGCACCTGAACTATGAAATGACAAACTGTACAGACCATTCCTTTTAAGTACAAGTTTTATTTGCATTGTGCTTTCCCAGCTCCATTGTAAAAACCCAAAATGGTCCCTACAGTGTATAAATCCAGATCCAGGTGGTTTTTAATTTTATGATTCTGTAACTGTTCCTTGACCTCTGCAAGTTGCAAGAAGGTAATTCTTACTCAATCTATATGCACCTTTTTTCTTTTTTACTGCTACTCAGTAAACAATTGAAACTTCTTGCCATCTAGCATTGTATTAGCAGGAACATTAAATGCCTTCAAAAATCATCTTCATAAACATTGGGAACGTGCATGCTGTTTTGTCAAAATAAATTATAGCATTCTTTTTAACCTTTCATGTGGTTGGATGTTGGGAACACAGAATATTTTGCTGACAAAAACAAGCCAGGGAAATACATTCAGTGCTTTTCAAAAAATATTTTGATAAACATTGGGAACATGCATGTTATGTCAAAATAAATAGCATTCTTTTTAACCTTTTAATAGTTTTATGTGGTTGGATGTTGATAACATAGACTACTTAGCACAATGTAACCAACAAAAACAAGCAGGAAAATACATTCAGTGCTTTTAATAGTATGTGAATTGGCAGGCAAAAGGCTAAAATTGATATTAGAGTTTAGACACTTACACATTTACAGCAAGTTTCTAGTTTCCCATGAATATTACCTCCAGAGGCTCAGGACTTCCTCTTAGGACAGGCCTTTTCACAGGCTTAGGCAGATGATGCATTTATGTTACAATGCCAGTAGGCTGTGTGTATGTCAAGGTGTATATGAGCTTGTGCCAAAACCTGCTTTGCGTGGACCCTCTATGTTTTGTATACATTTAAATACTTCTTCAGGTTCAAGTGCCTTTGTTTTTTAACAAACCTGACTTTCCAAAAGAGATGCAGCAAAGAGGTAATAAAGATAAACTTGATGCCCAAAGTCAGTTCTAAGTTGATAAAATATGAAAATTTACACAAAGTCTGGGCCGGGAATTGAGGGAGGACAGGTGGGCACTTTAGTTTGATTTTGTTTGTTTGAATCCTCCTTCAGACAATTTTCCTTTCGTTGCCTGATATAACATAACATAGTCAAAGCTTTTTAATGTGTGTGTGTGCATTCATGTTGTATGCATTGAATTTTGACAATATGTATTTGTAAAGAACGTGTAAGTGCTTAGGGCCTGTGCAGATTAGGTGCTCTAAGTATTCATTATTATTATTATTGTGAGAATAGCTCATAACTGCTTTTAAAATGCATCGGGTCCATTTCCGATGATGCTGAAAATGTTTGTCTGCTACCACTGAAGACTTGTGGGTGTTTGATCAAAGAAATTGTTGCTAAAATCAGTGTTTAGTCATAAGCAGCGACCTGTTCATAATTATCATTTTAATTATCAAGTTTCCAATTTTGGCCATGTCAGACTGTTTCAATTGAAAATTTGCCGATCCTGAGGAATAGCAGTGATTTTGTGACAGTGGTCTTGTTGTACTAAGTGCAGCCATGTTTAAATCCACAATGCCTTGTGTCAACTGTCTTCAAACATGGCACCAACAAGGAGCAGTGACTAAATGTTTCAGTTAGATTTTGTACCTTTTTACCCATGTAATGAACACAAATTGTGACAGATTAGATGGTTGCTTTTCACTAATATAGCGTTACTCTCACATTTTCATTCATAAAGCGAAATGATCATTATTCAGCATGTTATGGTCAGCAGTGTGCAAATTCAAACTGTGGTCATAGTTCAGTAGCCAGCTGTTTCTTGGATGACACAAGTGTTTTGATTGATAGTGACTGATTTTTGCACACTACTTTTCAAAGTTTTGATTGAACAAACCTAACTAGTTTTTTGTTAGTGTTTTGACTGAAAGAGAAAAAACATATACATTCAAGTTTTTACTTTGTAATAGTGAAAATACCCGTGTTTACAACGGCACATGTTCCAGAGTTGATATGCCATTGCCAGACAGTGTTTTTTGTTGTTGTTGTTTTTTCTCCATTTATTCAGTTGATCAGAATGGCATGATGGCTTGACACATCTTACTTATTCCTCAATACACTTCTGCAACTCTGCAGGTTTATTATTGCTGTCTGTGATGTGAACTAAAAGTTGAAAAATTCATAGCATCAATTTATACAATTATACAGCTATTTATACAATTTTATACAAATTCTAGAGTATGTTCGCCAGGTACATGTGGGTTTTGAAGTTTTATTCAAACTGGTGTGCCCTTCTCCTTCACCACAACACTACCAAAGTTTTAGAAATAAACAGGGGGCCAGAATGCAGTCTTTTTCCTCTCAGATTTTTCATTTGTTTGATAAATTGTGAAAATGAACTGCAACTGGCACTCCTATTCATTTTACAGTTTTTGTTTGTTGTTTTGTGTTTCCATGTAGGTCTTTTTGTTGTTTTATTACATTATTTACAGTGCAAATACAATATGGTACAGGATATTATGAAGTAGAATTCTTGTGGCAATTCACTATAAGAATGTAACATGATGAAGAGAGAAAATTCATACAACACAACACACTATGGCTCAATGGGGCGTGGAGGCGGGGGTTAATACTAATACAGTAATAGGGAGAAAAGACCAAATGAACAGAAATTAAAGAAGGGAGGAGGTAACCTGGTATTTGTGTTATTATATTTCAACTACAGTATATGTTAGTAATATTACCTAATGATATAAATGTATATTCTGGGGAAGTCAAAATGCACACATATATACGCACATGTGTGTGCAGACACATACACACAATATATGCACATGTACAGAGATGCATACCTATAAATATGGAGACATATCCTCAAAAACAGTTGTTATATTGCCTTATTTTGTATTATATATATGGGTTCTTCTTCAGTGCTGGTCCTAATTGGGGGGGAATCAGAGGTCAAAACTGAAATAGCTTGCAGCTTATCCCAATTAGGCTTGTTGTGTTCCACATACATCTTATTTTAAGGCACAATTAAAAGAAAAGCAGTTAGGACCCCAACTGCAAGTTAGGGTGACTTCGAACATGTCCAAGTGGAGAGCATAACGCATGTTTCGGTGTGACATAAAAGTATCTTTATGTAATATTTAGAACAAGAACCTTATTATTTCATAGAAAGGTTTTGAATAACAATCATTAGGAGTAACTAAGTGCAATTTTTAAGAGGGTTCATCCACTTGAGAGTAGAACAGCCTACCCGCAAAATTGTGACACTGAAACATGTGTGACATGGAAAGAAAAGTTTTTCCTTCAAGATCAAACAAACACCATGGATCATGAACAAGTATTTATTCTTGTTAGTTTTGATGCTGTAGACATATTCCAAAGTAATATTGGAACACTTCCTCAACTTTGGATGTTCTTTGAATTGTAACGTATGTTTCGTGTGACATGTAACATGACATTCAATAATCACTCAAGTTGGAAACTGTTAAAAGCATATAGAAAAAAATAAAAATCAGAATATTTGTACACATTACATGTATCATTGTATGTAAGCATTTGTTTTGAGTTTGACAAGGTTTTTGTTTAGTTTGACAAGTTTTGCTTATGTGAAGAAGAAAAAAAAAAAAAAAAAAAAAGTGATGAGCAGTACTAGTAATGTTTATATGAATTGACTGAAACTTAACATGAAAATTTAATCAATCATCTGTTCTCATGCAAAACAATGGCAACTTCAAGCAACTTTTATTCTGCAATAAAAAAATAAAAAAAACCCAGCTGCATTTGACACCAGTCTGTAGTGGCTTAGTTTTGCAAGCTGATCAGCAGGCACCCAAGGGATGTCATCAGTTGCAGGGAATGAGAAGCTGCTCTGATTTCCACGCAGGAACTTTATCTGCACTTCTCCAGATGAAACCTTGTAGTCTAAAAGTAGAACCTAGATTTAACAGAGCCAACAAGTGAAATCACAGTACAAGTTGCAGTCCACAACACATCACATTCAGAGACAGCAATCAAAGTTGAAGGAAATGGAAAAACAAGCTGTAGTAAACTAGTACATATATAGTTAATAGTATGCTGTCTCAGGCCCCTGTCTTTTTCATGAATGCTAATGCACCCCCCACCACCCCCGAAACAAACAAAAACAAAACAAAAAACATGAATAAAAAACAAAAAAACAAAAACGCAAGTAGTAGTACAGTTTTACTCAGTATATTAATATTATTACATTGAATTCTTTCCAGCTTAAATTAGTAAAGTTTACTAAAAATGAACAGAACAAAAACAAGAAACCTCTGCAAGCACACCATGTCACTACTAAAACAGGACAGAAGAAACAACAATACGAATTCTAAACAAAAACTCTGCAAGCACACCATGTCACGTTAAGTTAGTATCGTTTCTAGTCCTATGGAAGATGGTAAATTTAAATCAAAAGAATCTCAAAGTTACATCATCACTAATACTATAGCACAGTCTCAGTTTTACACAGAAATCAAAACAAAGTAGGGAAGATTTGTTCAACGCATGTTCTGCAACACGATGATACAACGCAACTTTGGTGTTCAGATCTCGGCATCTATAGTGCTTTGTTATTTATAGCAACAGTGTTTTCCCCTGTTCGCATCGTTGATCTTGTGCAAGTTGGAAGTGAACGCGTGTTTCATGACGTGACGGGTCATGAAACATGTGTAATGCTCACTTTCAACCATCATTATTGTACACACATACACAGCAGGCCTGAAATTAGCTTTCTGGTGCTTTTGCATGTTGCAACTTTGCAAACAAATTAGATATGTCTGAATATTTTCGTCTGGTATGAAGTAGCTTCCAACACAAGCAGGGGTATCGCCATTCCCGTTTTTGGCCGCCATTTTTGCGTGACATGGGAGTATATTTTGCTAATAAAAATAAACAAAACTTTTTTCCACCATATTGCTCTCATTGCTTCTTGGGTGTATAACAAAGGGAATTTTCTCCATTTGGTGTGAAAAAAAGGAACTGGTTTACAACAAAACTGTTGCAAAGTGAGTGACTACCAATTAGGACCAGCACTGATATATATATAATGCATGTTTCTTTTAAGGTTAAAGAGGCCAGTGCTTCAGAAGAAGTGCAGGTGTTCTTCATGACACGTTAGTGGAGCAGTACTTGGGAACAGTAGAGGAATAACAATCTGCCTCAATGCTGACTTGTCAATTCACCTGGGGGCAAATCTTTTAAACTGATTAGGATGGAAAGAATTAGTGTTAACACAGGAAATTCCCTGTGTTTTGTCATCAATTTCCAGATTTTGCATTACTGTTTCTTGTCACTTATAATCTGTTACAGTTGTCTTTTTGTAATTTAACTTAACCTGTTGTCAACAGTAGGGTATAGGGTGTCACACTGAATGTACATTTGTAATTCAAAATGGTTTTCTTTTTTTGTCAATGAAAGAATAATAATGACAGCTTGGCAGTACTTTTTGTAAGTCACATACTGACTGTCCAGAGTTGCATAATCCACTGTGTCCTCTGATATGTGTTATATTTAACAGTGCATTACTTTGAACATTGATTTCAGCCTTGTTCAGCAATGTGTTAGATGTAGGAAAATTAACTCTGCTTTTATTATTTATAGCTGTGTATATATTTTACAAGAAAGGAAAGCTTGCAAACTTTACAAAGGGAAATGTTGTATTCACCAGAGTTGTTACATCCAACAGACAAAATGCTTTAAAAGGGCCTTTGACAAAATTACAAGCAACTCGTTTGGTGCTGCAGTTACGAAAACCACTACTCAATCAGCTGGTAACATTTTGTTACAGTGTCAGAACTGTTATCAGCTGTGTATTGTGAGCATGAGAAATGTTCTGTCCATCCAATAATTGTTACATTTGACAGGTAAAATGTATTTTTTATATCTTTGACGACCTTATTTTATGCTGCAGTCATGGAACCAACTTTACTTAATGAATTCTAATAAACACATCCTATTTTTGATTGAGTTCTGTTTCATTTTCATTTTATTGAACAAATTTAAGGTGGCAGATATTGAGTTAAGGTCAGATGTAACACAGGACATCACTGTTACGATTTTGAATATGAAATAAAAAGTGAATTGAGTCAGTTTAAATTTTACTGTCTTGTCATGAATAATGGATGTTTATTTTCCCACAGATTGATGGCAATTAATGAATTATTAAATTCAAAGATTAAAACAGATATTATGTCCTGTGTTGCATCCATCAGATTCACAGTGTTCATCTTTAAATGTCTTTTTCTCAGACTTGCTTCAAGTTATCTTTTTATGACCTGAAATGTATACAAAAAAGACTAATCATTTAAATGGTGTTACTTGCTAAATGACTTCTCTGCTTTTATTTTTCACTCTAATGTCCACATTTTCAGCAGCACTTTTTGGCACAGCCTCACATAATATATGGCATGAATAGTGAAGTTTGTTGTATGTAAATGTGTTTTTTGTCAAGTTGTACAGTGCAGTGAGTTTAAGTACTTTAACTTGTGTTAGAGAATAGTGCTTTATAAGAATTCTCTGTTATGAAAAATTACCTGTTATTTTTTCAACAACAACCTCAGGTAGAGCCAATTCATCTGCAACATCACAGAAGACAAACCACATGCTGTTGCTATACTTCCTGGGCTCAGTGTCTAGGACTAGTAGGAGCTCTTTAAGTGAAAACAAACCTCTAGGTACTGTCATATTATGTAAGGGTCACCAAGCCACTCCAGGTGCATTTTTACACATGGTCTGTACCTGGAAAGGACCATTTTGTTGTTGTTATTTTTAGCTCATAACAAAGAATTGCCCAGCATCCTAGCCTTTGTCCATCCTAGCCCTTGTCCATTCTAGCCCTTATCCATCCCATTGTGGAACACAGAGCATCAGCTTCCTGGGACCACTACCTGAAACAGGATGTGGAGAAGATGAAATGCATTCTATCACTGGGTACTGTCATCTGCTCCAGGAAGTGTTTCAGGTTCTTGTTCCAGATTTTTGCTCCAGGAAGTGTTTACCAAGCTCAGCCATCCAGAAGTGATCAGAGCAGATTCACTGACCCTTTCTTATGAAGTGGTTGAACAGCAAGTGCCAGCATGATGTCATCAGATCATATCATCTTTATATGAACAGCTGATGCCCGATAGGCATTTTACTTTTTTTAGCCATTTGTCTGCAGGATCATAAATTCAATATGGTTGCACCTAACATAAAGAATTGGAACTGGAAAGGGCCTTACGCTCGCAATTAGGCTCTCTCTTGAGGAAAGTCTTCTTTTTCTCTCATTTGTGTATATTTTTTTACCTGTGTGAACAGCTACTTTTAAAGGGTGCTCACTAGCACACAATGCACTAGATCTAGTTCATCAAAAACAGTGCAGTACTCTCTGGTGCAACTAGATCTTCATAGACATTGGAGGTGGAAGCAGTCGCCCATGACCTCTGCTGGATTGCTTCAAGAGGTGACAGTCAGACCACACATGCCATCATCCACTACAAAAAGTGATAAGTGGAATGGGAAACCCAGACTGGAATATGTTGATGGTCGACATCTATCTTTGAAAACTCCTGGGGGCGTACTGCCTTGGACATGCTGCAGTGAAGGGAAACAACCAAGCACATAGACTGGTGGACAAAGCAACCTCACAAGTGGCTTGCTTCTTGGAAGATCTGAAGTGTTGGGAAGATTGAGACACTGCCAGCATGCACAAAGCCAAGGACATCACACCATTGATCACCAGGAGGAGAGAGGCATTTCTTGAAAGGATGAGAGAGGGCCATTGTCAATCAGACGAACAATGGAAACATCTCAAAGGCAACATTGGGGAAACTTCTGAGAGGCAGGGTGGAGTGCATATGGGCTTTTCTGAGTGCACACATACCATCTTTGAACTGAACTGAACTAGATCTTCTTCTTTCCCTTTCATAGGCACACTTTCATTATCTCTATAATTATATAAAGAATGTCAAAATTCAGTTTGAGCACTTTAGCAGGAAGTCTTTATTATTACTTTCAAAATGTAATTTCATTACAAATCTAGGCCAATGCTAATTAGCCTTTTTTGTTCTTATATTATTCCCTTGACTAAGAGCCTGTAGGTGGTGTATGGTGAGAATTTCTTCCGAGAGAATTTCTCCCCTTACCTGAGAAGAAGGCTTAGTATTAGTGGTCATTCTTTGATGGCTATGGACTGAGATTTTCTCTCATGATCACCGCTGAGCCACTGATGAGCTCTCCTTGAGTGAAACCAGTCTGGCTGGTGATCCAAAGCCAAAATTGGACCTTTCCAGGTTTAATTATTTGGCTATGGTGATACATCCCTGTTTTGAGGGGTTTCCAATAGGATTGATAGCAGAAAGAATTGAATCAGACCAGAAAGGGCCTTATGCTCTCAAGTAGGTTCTGTTTGAAGTGAAAAGGTTTCTTCTTCTTCTTCATCTTCTTCTTCTCTCTCTCTTTTGTTCCCCCCCCCTTAATATATATTTTTTAAACTACTTTTTTACATGTGCAAATAGCTTTTAAAGGGTATCGTTTACCCACAAGATGTAAAAGCACACAACATATTAGATCTAGTTCATCAAGTAGAGTGTGGTGCCCTCTGGGTGCACTTTCATTATTTCTCTTTATAAAAATCTGAAACAAGAATGACTGTTAGTGTTCTAAAACAAGATCCAAGCACATAAAAGATTCAAAAGATTCTCTCTTTATAAAGAATGTCAAAATTCAGTCTTACTAGTTTCTTTGTATCATTATGGTAATGGTGTTCCAGTTTAATGTCTGGGCTTGTTTTTGAAGGCAAAAGTCAAATATATTCCCAGTGTTTTTCAAGGTTTTTCAAAGAGTGAGGTGTTTCTTCTGATGTAATGCAATGGTAGATTACCCCGCCCCCACCCCCCACCCCCATTTGTTGTTGTTGTTTATATATATAGTCTTTTTTCTTTTGTCTTCATCATGGTGTAACTACCCTGATCATGGAGGAACTGATGACATCTTTTCTGTTAGCATTTGTAGCAGAACTGGGTGTTGCCATCATAACTTATCAAGTCCAAGAAGCTATCTTCTTGTTTTCCACTATTCCACTATTCAACTTTAAAGCTCAGGATTTTTTGTTAGATTCTATCAAGTATTCTACTTATACTGTCTGGACATGCATTAGTTATTATGTTATGCATTTCTTCAGTGACTTTTGAAAGACCACGTTTTACATCATTTAACCGAAGACCACAAAAACTGAGATAATTTTGTTAGATAAAACATTGGCGGAAATCTCTCAAAGTAAGATAGTCTAGATCAATTCATTCTTGTGTTCAAATTCCTGTTAACTTTGTCTTGGCACCAAAAATGGTATTCAGTCTCCAAAGCAGCTGCATGAAATGTGATGTCTGCAAAATCTGAATTGATTAGAGTAGTCAAGGTCACTTCGAGCAGAACTATTAAATGGATGTTAAATGTTAGGCAGGCATGACATTCGCCACAGTGGGTTTTTTTTTTAGCAATGCTATGGGTGGGTATACTACAATCACCATGTCTGTCCATTCCTTTAAAGTGGGCATGTACTGGGGTGATAGTGTGGCACACAGCAGTGGGTATTTTTGTAATAATAATAATAGTAATGTACATTTATCATACACTCATCAACACCCTGAGTGCTCACATGATACATATTAACCTAAACACAATATTCTATACACATGTGGAGCACAGTCCTACCAAAACGATTTACATAAAGTATTATATGGACAAACACACAGAGACATGCACACACACACGCACGCACACACACACATGAGTGTAGCAGAAACTGGGTATTAATATTAGTTGGGTTTTTAGCATTGATATACCACCTTGCTTGCAAGGGGACACACTCTGTGATGTGTATGACCCTGCTCCACAGTGGGACATTGTACTTTAACTTGCAGAGTCTCAGCCATGGGCAGCACAGAGAGGGAGAATCTGGGGAACACAACAGAGGAGCTCAGCCCTGGTGTAAAGAGCAGTGATGGTGAAGTGTTTGTCAAACATGAGAAGAAAGAGGAGACAGAAGTGTTGGTGAAATGTGAGGCAATGCAGACAGAAGCCACAGTGGAGGTTCTGTCTCATGGAGAGATCATGCATGTTGTGAAAGACACACTTGCTGGGCTCATATCAGTGAGTTGGGGGTTTGTTTTAGTAGCTGCTTATTATCAGTGCTTGGGTTCATTTTGAAAATATTTACACAGTTATTCTAAATTGCATAAATGTTCATAGTTGTTTCTATCCATAGAATTGTTGGCACTGTTTGCATGTCTGTCTTTGCTAGAGCTAGCAGTCGGGTGTCCTTTTTCTGTGTGTTTGTTGGGGGGGGGGGGGGGGGGGGGGGGGTATCTCCCATTGGGAATTTTCTCCTTGAAAATAAAATACAGGTTGTTTTGCCTGAGGAAAACCATCTACAACAGTTTTACTACCTAGCTTGATGAATCCCCAACTGGTGGCTCATTACTGCACTGTGCCTGGACAGTTTCCCACTGCCTTGGGCTCTGCACTGAAGGCACACTGCTGTGTACCTGGCATTGCTGCCAGAGTACCAGAGACAGAGCTCACCACCCTGGCAGTCAGTGGAGGAGGCTGGGGAGATGCTGATGGTGGCCGGGCAAACCCCCAGTTGGAACCTGCATATGCTCAGCCCCAGATCGTGTGTGTGGACCACTTGGCCATGCTGCCCTCTCTTGCTGGCTGTGGAAAACTGGACAGTGTTTGGCAGATGGGCAAGATGCAAACCTCAAGCTTTTCTTGGTAACCTGCACTGAACTTTATTTCAAGGAAAGTATTAACTTGTACAGAACAGTGAGCAGTTATATCCTGGGTTTAGATCTGTGTCTTTGCATTAGATTTTCTTTTTTTGTTTTTCCTTTTTCAGGGGGGCCCTGAGTAATAGTTATATGATTTGAAAGCAGTTTCTATACTTTATTTTATTACACCCTTCTTCCCTGCCCTACACCCCCCCTCCCCACCACCAAAAGTTATATTTAACTTTCACAAATAAACCTTTACAGCCTACATGTTTATTTACTGTGGCTGAATATTTAAACCATGTGAGAGACTGTTCACATTGTTAACCTTAAAGCTGATATCTGATGATGAATCTGTTTGCAGAATGATCCTTTGTTGAAAGACCTCCATCCATATGTGACCCTGGAGGAGGTCAACTCAATGATTGCACTGGAATATGGCCAGGCGATGGTAGTCAATGTCCAGCGTGCTGATGGTGATGTCATGCGTAAGAAATTTTGAAAGACTTTGATCAAAATTAGTGTCTTTGAATTGTTTTTGACCTGACTGTGTTCCAGCCCTGTTTGCAAACTTGCAATGTGTGTGTGTGTGTGTGTTGGAGGGGGGCGGGGGGGGGTGCATGTATTGGAAAGTGCCGTCGTATGTGCCACTGTTGTGCTGAGTAATTGCTCCCTTTTGAAGCTGGGTAAAATGGCATTCATATTATGATAGTGGACATGGATAAAAACCAACTGAAACTGTTAGGTGAGCTGTTAGCTTAGGTAGGTGAGCTGTTAGGTTAGGTAGATGAGCTGTTAGGTTAGGTGTGGTCACAACAGTTTTGAGTTATTTTGTGAGCTGAAAAGTTTTGGAGCGGCTGTTGTCTTCAAAGTTGAGCACATGCCGTTTTTCACCCAATGTGTGAAAATTTAGGGGGTCTTCCCCACGATTGAGAAACTTTTTTTTCGCCTGTTTTTCTGCAGGGAATTTCCTGTTTCCCACAAGGGCTTTGTGGACGAGCATTAGGCACAATCAGTCAGGTGTAAATACAGGTTTGAGGGAAGATACACACAGAGAAACATTGACAATGACTTTGTGTAACATCAGGGAGACCCAAAGAGGAAGGTGTAGAGAAGAGAGGTGCAATGAACCGCGCACATTGAATTAGATATATGTTTATATATTTACTTGTGACACGCAGCATTCTTCAGCAAGACAGAGAGAGAGAGAGAGAGAATGAACCGGGTCATTTTTTGATTATGCACGTGTTACGTATTTATTTGTGACGCCCAGCATTCTTTAGTCAGAGAGAGAGAGAAACATAATGAACTGGGTTACATTTAATTACGCATGTGTTTATGTATGTATATGGGACGCTCAGCATTCTTCAGTCACAGTTCATTGAGAAAGGTTTCAAGAAAGCTGAAAATTCTAAACAGAATGTGGTTTTACTGTTTTTAGTTACACTAGAACTTTGTGAGAAACAACATGCATGGATCCACCCATTTGAACTTCGCCTATGGTCTCTGCTAGTGCCATTCTGCAGCAATGCCACAAACAACATACCCCAACATATCCATGGATCTGGCACATTCACGCATGAGATCGGCGTAGGACTGAAGATTGTAAACAAACTGGTGCACTACTCTTCTCATCACAGTTTCCTGAATGCCTACTTGAGAAAGCACATAACACCTAAAGGAATGCACCTCAGCTTCCCATTCACAGATTCGTTGATGCTAGTCAACCGAATAAAAACAGTCCTCGCGTCAATGGAAGCATCAATCATTCATGTGTGTATTGAACACTACAAAAATACTATCAAAGACCTACAAAACAATTGCAGGCGGATAAAACCTCAGCAGGTGAAAGTGACTACCACAAATTTGTATCCTACTTAGATAGAAAGAAACTCTCCCTGGAGAGAACCTGTGAGGCAACTAAGGGGAAGAAACTATCAGCTCTCAGAAAGAAATCCAAGATGTCGGAGAATGCCAATGTTAATTGGCAGAACAGTAATACAGAGTACACCGTCAGAACGTAACGGACCCGTCGTTTCAGGACCTTGAACCCAACCAGATGATCAACCTTTCTAATGTAACCCTTACAAAAGATTAACAACATGTCCTATCCTTGAGACCTAAATTCTGCCCAACACCCATGTCCTGTAATGAACTAAACTTCTGGAGGACACTGTGGAAGAACTCACAGATTAGGCTTAAAGGAGTTCTTTTTTGAAGAAGACACACCAGCTCAGATACCATTGAAACCTAAATTCTACAAAAAGAGCATGTGGCAGCCACCGAAGGGGTGAGATCAGGTGCTTGAAGCTTATTGCTCCACCATAACGTCCTTGGTAAAATCCCACGTACCCCAACCTCATAGACAGCAAAATATCAGCGGAAACAACCGTACTGCCATTCGTGAATTACAACAGCTGGTCAGGGACAGAAAGATATGTAGCTCACCAGTTGGTTGTCCAAAACTTTGAAGACAACAAGAAAGAAGCTCTTCAGCAACTTGACAATCTGAACAGTTACCAACAACTGCGAGAGAACCCAACAACTAATATAGCAGAACATTCAAACTCTTTCTTCAAGAGACTTCACGATGATGGAATTATTAATGACCACTGCTATACATGGGGCCTGGTAGACATTGGCAGCATCAAAACACATTATTTTTTATCATTTGCCCAAAGTACACAAGGACAAAAATAACCCCCTCAGCTGCCCTGTTGTGTCAGGAGTGAATGGACCCATGGAGAAGCTGTAAAAATTGGTGGACCACTGGCTCCATCCAGTAGTACACAGTACTACTTTCTTCACCACTCACTTTCTTAAGATGATTGAACAATGGAAACGAACATACAAACTTCTACCACCAGAGGCTCTCATTGCGACCCTTGATGAAGTTGGACTGTATTCCAACATACCTCATCATGAGGTAACTACGTCTCTTATGGAGACACTAGCTGGCAATGACCATCTAGAAACCCAAGCACCTCCTACTCGTCTACTGCTGGAGATTGTCGAACACATACTCCACAGCAATGTCTGAATTTGACGGAGAAATCTTCAGGCATATCTTGGGGACAGCAATGGGCACACCCATTACCAGTGTCTTCATGGGTTGATTAGAGCAACAGCTATTATCACAATCACCATGGCACATTGACACCAGTCTGTGGAAAAGATTTAGTGATGACACAGTCATGCTTTGGTTTAAAGGGAAACAACAGCTGCTAGACTTCATGGACTAGCTCAAATTCATGGCCAATTATGTCACCGTAGATATACCATATCTGGATGTCAGCCTGAGTGTCACATTTCCAAGGCCAAGGAAAGGATGTTTTCCAAACATCAAGGAGACAGAGTGCATATGTATCCTGCTGTCCCCATCATTGTACCAGAAGCATCCCCAACAGCCAGTGTCTCCATATCAGATGGATCTGCTCTAATAACAACACATTTGAAAAGAGATGCCAAGAGCTCAAGAAATGACTGATGAATTTAATAGA
The DNA here is from genome assembly GCA_963584105.1 of Alviniconcha strummeri. Lineage (NCBI taxonomy): Eukaryota > Metazoa > Mollusca > Gastropoda > Provannidae > Alviniconcha > Alviniconcha strummeri. The sequence goes on from OY757556.1 coordinate 7,576,651, forward strand.
CTCAGCGATCACTAAAGTCTCTTCAATCACACACACCAGCAGCCTACAGTACCAGTCCAAAACAAAGACCATGGACAGAACACCATTCGTCATCACACACAACCCAGGAAACCCACCACTGGCTGAATTGCTTAAAAAGTACATGCCTGTTCTTCATTCTAGTTCAAGAATGAGAAAGGCAGTACCATTGCTACCTACTGCGGGTGAATGGAATTGCAACAACCTAAGAAAGATGCTGATGCTGTCCAAACCCCCCACACAGAAACCACATGAGCCAGAACAGGACAAGGAAACAGAGGGATGCTTTAAAGAGGCAACAGGGGTATATAAGGAGCAAAGTCATTAGACAACCAGTGTGTTTCAAACATTTGAGAGGTACGGAATGTTCCATTGCTCCACATCTAACTTGATTATCTTCAGACAGAGGGCATAACAGAGTCCAAAATTTGGCACTAAAGTAACTTACTATCGCTTCTAATGAACAGGGTATTCAATAGACCACAAGACAATGGTGTTACATGCAAAATAAGGAAAACAGATTTAAATGGAAGAGAAAAAGGTGGAGCTGCTGCATGTCAGTTATGTATAAATAGCAATACACGTGTTCATCAAGACATGCATGCTCATGGTATGCGCAAAAGATGCAGACACACAATAGCAGAAGCGGAAAAGAAAATGTCGCCTACTTTACCACCACCTGTGTCTAAGGTATGGAGTGTCGGGTGGATAGGGATAGAGCCCTCTGACTAATTTTAAGACCACTCTGGTATGATCTCTCTAAGTACATGCACAACAGTTCCATCAGTGTGGTCCCGACACATCGCAGTCTCCTTTTTACGAACATATGAAGGATGCCGCCATGCTCCACATATGTTCATCATAGACCAACATTGCCTATTCAGTTTCATCCTGATCCTAGGACTTCTCTTGTGACCATCCTGCCCATGGCCCAACCACTGCTGCCTAACACAGGTTACACACAGGGAACAAAAACAAAAGACGCATTCCCATCTATCACCATCCAGTTCAGAGGCCTCGTTTCCTTGACCCGAATGGCCCACATTAACGCCTGCAGTTACACTGATGGCACTGGCACAGATATCACCCTTCCTTTCAACAGTGGTATCGTCTGTGGCAAAAAATGGCTGGACAGAACTGTTCCTGGCAAGAAATGTCTCGACAAAATTCAGGAAAGAAAGAAAAATTTCATAAACATAATCCTATCCACGTGCTTCAGACAGTTCTTTTATCTCTGCTTCTTGCTCACAGTCAAGCCCAAACAAAGTCAGAGTCAATTTATCCGTTTCCCAGGAATAGCATCATGCCTACATCTCTGCAGTGGAGGGAAAACAATTGTGTTTGAAATGTATCTCGTACAATGGAATGTAGGCCAGTCCTCATGTCACGATCCGTTAGGGGTGTACCAAAGATAATTATGTTCTGTCCAGTCCAGTGAAAGTTGCTTTCTTGCTGTGGTGGTGTTTTTGTTCCTCAAAGTAAACCTCTACAGGGCCCCAGGATAAAAACATAATGAATTGGTCCATCTGAAAGGGGTGAAGCTGGTAAATTTTGGCACCACCACTCTGCAGTGATGTTTAGGTGGATATTTCTGAAGTTACAAAACCCCTAGCAACATAAACGAACCTTCCTACTGGGTCATGAAGAGGGCAAAAGTTCTATAAACAAATGATGGGAAAACCCAGTTCCCTAGAGGGGACGGTGTAAGAATGTTTTTAATCCACAATCATTATATTACAATATAATTACAAGTTTACAGCACATTAATGAAGCATGTCATTGGCATAATGAACTTCATTCAGCAAAATATTTCCAGCGTACATTATGACAGTATAGCTTGGACTGACATAGGTGATGGAAATTAATTCTGTTGAACGCTTGCAAGTTTTGTTTTGTTGTTGTTTTGTTTTGTTTTTCCTCCTCATAACCACATGAGTTTTGTTTTTAGTTAGCTAAGCCCTGCCCACTCCAGTGTGCATGTGTTCTGATCCCTTGGATCGGTTGCTGTGTGTTTAAGTGTATGAAAAAATGCATCATCTGCAAAGAACATCTGGAGCAAACCACCCCAGTCACCACTGTCAAAACCAAAAAGACATTCTCCATCAAGGATCACCTGAGCTGCTCTTCCAGCAACATTATATACCTTACTGACTGTGCTAAGTGCGGGTCTGTACAGTACGTGGGGGACACTGGAAATTCCCTGCAGAACCAATTTTACCACCACAGATCGGACATCTGAACCAATAAAAACACTTTAGTGGCAAGGCATTTTGATGGCAGTGGCCACACACTGGCTGATCTAAGATGCACAGCAACAGAGAAAATCAAAAGCCTGTCACCACAAACCAGAAAACAGAGGGAAAAGTTCTGGAGACATAAACTCAAAACACATTACTCTGATGGCCTGAATGTGGAATGCCTAATAGTCTATGCATGGGCATGTGAATAGAGTCTTGAGGTTGTGTGTGTGGATGTGTATGGTGTGAGGGTGTGTGTGTGTATGGGGAGAGGATGAATGGGTGGGTTGTATGAGTGGGTGGTTGTCTGGAGGGAGGTAAATTGATGGGTTCATTTGAGAGTGGGATGTGACTGTGTGGAAATTCAACCCCCTCCCGAACTTTTTTTCCTATTTTTCTGCAGGGAATTTCCTGTTTCCCATATGGGCTTTGTGGACGAGCATTAGGCATGATCAGTCAGGTGTAAACATAGGTTTAAGGGAAGATACACACAGAGAAACATTGACAATGACTTCGTGTAACATCAGGGAGACCCAAAGAGGAAGGTGTAGAGAAAGGTGCAATGAATCACATGTATTGAATTAGACATATCTTTACATATTTACTTGTGACACCCAGCATTCTTCAGTGAGAGAGAATGAACCAGGTCATTTTATTTATGCATGTGTTATGTACTTATTTGTGATGCCCAGCATTCTTTAGTCAGAGAGAGAGGGAGAGAAACATAATGAACTGGGTTACATTAATTTTAATTACGCATGTGTTTATGTATGTATTTTGTGACGCTCAGCATTCTTCAGTCACAGTTCATTGAGAAAGGTTTCAAGAAAGCTGAAAATTCTGAACAGAATGTGGTGTTACTGTTGTTTTTATTTACACTACACCACTGAGATTACATGACAATTTTGTTTGGACTATTAAAGCTACAACCCCTCAATAAAAGAATACTTTTTCAATATTCAAAAACAAATTCTTCTCAGTTGTACAACAATGGCTGGTGTTCTTGGACAACCATTCAAGTAAGCTGAAGAATGTGTGGATTTATTTTTATTTGTAAATCCACATTTTTTTTATTTTATTTTTTAAATCCATGGCAAATGACATTGAAAATGACAAGAAAAAAGTGTGCATCCTGTGCTCAAATGTCTGTCTCCTAGACCTGCCTGAAGAAAAAAACTTCCATGCATATTTGTGATATAGTAAGTAAGTAAACATGGTACTTAATGTCCACAAAAACCCAAAGGCTTGTTAGGGATGGGGAGAAGACGGGGAGGGGGTATGGAAGGGGGGAAGAGGGAAGAATATACAGCTATTGCTACACTGTCACCACCAGAATGACTCCTGCAGAAAGATGGGCAGTGATGAGAGCCATTTTAATGTTTCATAATTGGGACAAAGTCACAAGACAGTGTCCACAGGCCACAACCTTTGAAGAAAAAGGAGAGCTGAAGCAGATTCAAACCGAGGTCCTTCTGTTTACCAGCCTAACACCTTATCAAGAACCATTTTAAGTCAAACTTTCTGAGGCTAGTGCCAGTCTGCTATTCTACTCTAGAAACCATATTAAGGAGAAAAGTGTTTTTGTTCCCTTTTAAGGATTAATAAAGTATTATTGTATTGTATGCTCCTGGCAGCTTGCTGATCCTGACAATTTTGAACAGTTTGTGTCACATGAGCACTGTGTGGCAGATTTATTGCTGGGATCAAGGATAAGAACATCCAAGAAAAGATTCTGTCTGTCCCAGATGGTGATCTGATGCTTGACCGTGCCTTCCAGATTGCAAAATCTCATGAAGCAGCATGCAGGAATTTAAAGAGATGCAAACTTCTGCAGGTGATCAAGCAGCTTGTGTGCTGAAAGTCCAGGATGAGTCCAAGTTTCAGGGCTGTAGACAGTTTCAGGGGAAGGAGAAAAGTGGCAGACACAAGATGGAAGACTGGTGAAAGACTGTTTTCGTTGTGGCTGAGATTATTGATTGATTAATTAATGGTTGCTCATATAACTCAATTCTCTGCTGTTGAGCAGACTCACTGTGCTCGCATGTGATTCTACATGAGTGACTAGTGTTTTTGAATATCCACTGAAATGGTGTACTTACAGCACTGACATGGCTGGTGCCACATGAAACTGCTGCTGTCTCAGTGCAAGTTCTGTGTACACCATAGAACTAAGCACCATGTCACTTCATGCAAAAAACACATACATAAGGTGCATGTGTGTTTAGCTGTGAGCTGCCACCTGCACTTTTGGCAGAATGACTGGGATCTTTTACATGCTACTGCAGTAACACGGGGGTTGAACACATACTGAAATAAGAGTCAGCACAGAAAGTTGACCCTGGAGAAGAAAATTCTTCCACCGCTCCTGTAGGGATTCAAACCTGTCACCTTTCAATCATGAGTCCAGTGCTCTAACTATGGAAGGGGAGAAGGGGGGTAAACTCAAGGGACATATGTGCAAAGTGCATATTGATGGAGACAGAGCTCCAGTTGTTTTCAAACCAAGGCCATTTCCGTATCCTGTGAGGGAAAATAGAAGAGGAACTACAAGATCAAGCGATTGAACCTGTGTAGTTTCCAGATTGGACTGCCCCCATCATTCCACGACAAATGCAAAATTGCCCAAATGGACAATTGTGATTACAAGGCAACTGCAAACAAAGCCTCCAAGCTGGACCAGTATCCAATCCTGACCTTTGAAGATCTGATCACAAAGTTAGGAAAGGGTTTGGATACCACAAGTTGGACTTGTAACCTTCATACTCCCAGATTAAGCTGGAGACAGAGAGTAGAAAGCTTGTGATGATCAACACCCACAAAGGTCTGTTTCAGTACAAATGCCTCCCCTGTGGTGTTTCCAGTGCACCAGCTCAGTTCCAGAGGATTATGAGGTCCTTGCTTCAGGGCATACAGTCAACTGTTGTCTACTTTGATGACATTCTTGTGACAGGAGATACGGCAGCTGAGTCATTTCAGAATTTGGGTCAAGTCCTCGAGAGGCTGGATAAGGCAGGAACGAGGCTGAAGAAGGAGAAGTGTACTTTTGGTGCAGGGGAAGTTGTGTTCCTTTGCCACAGTATCAACAGGTTCAGGATTAAACCACTGGATGAGAAGGTGGAGGCTCTGGTTCAAGCAAAACTGCCAGAAAACGTCCAGCAGCTGAAGGCATATTTGGGGCTCCTGAACTATTATGGGCATTTTCTGAGAGACCTGTCAGAAGAACTGCATCCCCTGCACAAACTGTTGCAAAAGAGAGTCAGGCCGATCTATGGTCTAGAGTAACAGTGCAGTTTTCAGAGGACCAAAAAGATGATTTTGTCAGCCAAAGTTCTTGTGCATTATGACCCAAACAATCCACTTGTTCAGCACACGGATGCTTCACAGTATGGGCTGGGAGCTGTGATGTCACACATGAAAGATGTTTCAAAACACCCAGTTGAATTTGTTTTCAGAACTATGAATGTGGCAGAGAACTTCTCTCAGCTGGACAAAGAAGGTGCTGCAGCAATCTCTGGCCTGAAGAAGTTTCACAAGTGTCTGTTTGGCAGGCAGGTCACCATTGTGACATATCACAAAGCCCTTCAGACCTTGTTTGGTGAGGAGAAGCAGGTTCCTGCCATAACCTCTCCAAGGATCCAGAGGTGGGCACTTGTCATAAAAGCTTGACTACACAATGCAGTACTGACCTGGCAAAGAGCACATGAATGCAGATTGTTTCTCAAGGCTGCCACTGTGTGTTACAGAAGCTGCTGATCCTGAAGACAGAGTCCTGATGATTGAAAAGTTGGAAGACTGTTCAGTGCTTTCAGCTGAGAAGATCAGTGTGTGGACTAGGCACTGTCCTGTGTTGGCTCATGTGCATGAGTGTCTCCTGCGTGAGTGGCCTTCTGATGACAAAGCCCCTGACTTTGCTGCTCACTGTGTGTAGAAAGATGAACTGAGTGTTCAAGATGGCTGCATGCTGTGGGGGTGCTCGAGTTGTCATCCACAAGGTCATCAACAGGTGATGAGCTAGGTGCCTGCCGCACATCCAGGCTTGCAGGGAGTTAGTTATGTCTGGTGACCTGGGCTGGACAATGATCGTGAGAATCTGGTCTGTAAGTGTACCACCTGTCAACAACACCAGCATGCACTTGTTGCTGCACTGCCACGTTACACCCATGGGAATATCCAGATGGTCCATGGAAGTGAATTCATGTGGACTATGCCTTCAGAGGTGAAATGTTTTTGGTGGTTGTCTATGCTTTTGCCAAATGGGTCAAAGTTGCCATTATGAAGCAGTGACCATCTGGAAGTTGAGAGAGATCTTTGTGCAGCTTGGGCTTCCAGACATGTTAGTGTCTGATAATGGTGCAAACTTTGCATCAGAGGAGTTTGGCAAGTTCCTGAGGTCAAGCGGCATCATTCACATGAAAACAGCCCCACATCATCTTTCAAGCATTGAGCTGGCAGAAAGGGCAGGGCAGTTGTCTCCTAGTTTAGCATCAGAAAATGGGGGATGCATTTTTCATGCAAATTTCACATTTTCAGTTTATACATGGACATCACTTTTTTTCATTTTCATAGCAGTACTTCACAGAATGCCCCATTTCTGATGAAATTAACTCTTCACAGTTCTTTCCCTTGAATTTCCAGCATTGCTAAACTAGAAAATAATTGAAAGGGCTGTCCACCCTAAGTTGCACCATTTCCTGTTGAAGTACAGGATAACTCTTCAGTCAACAGAGCTGCTGATTCAGTGAAGATTGAAGACCAAACTGGACTTGTTGCAACCAAATCTGCAAGGCAAAGTCCAGAAGCAGAAGTCACTAGTGAAGATGAATCATGACAAGAAGGCATACTGAAGAGCAGTTGCAGTTGGTGAATGTCAAGAACTTTAGCCATGGCCTGTAGTGGATGCCAGATGTGGTCAAAGTTATGGGGCCTGTGTCCTGTGAAGTACTTTGTCTGATGAACATATTATCAGATGCCATGTTGACCACATTCAACAATGTCATGCAGATCAACCAAAGGAAATGGAGAGATGACTTCCACTTTCAGCACCAGAGGCACCCCTGACTGCTCTCTAGACTGATGAAGAAATCCATCCATCCAAGAGGCAACCTGCAGCAAGATCCTGTGGTTGTAACCAATCGCAATTTCTGCCATCTCCAGAGGAAAGTCCACAACCACCAGTGAGAAGGTTCCCACTTAGGGATCAAAGACCTCCAGAAAACTTGACAGAACTTGACACTGAAATAATGTTTTGTGTGCCAAAAGTTCTGCTCTGAGTTAGAACCAAACAAAGGAAAAGTCAGCTTGTGCAGGTTCCTCACAATGTTTGTTTCCAGTCAATTGATTTTTTTTTTTTTTTTAATAAGTCAGTATCATTATTATTTTAAAGTGTCTGCTTATTTTAAGAGAGAGAAATGGAATTCTTGAGAATGATTTTTAGGTACAGGTATCAAAAAAACAAAAATGCTAGCATTATTGAATCAACAGTTGAGCTGTGAATGCAAAAGAATGCAACTGAAATCTTCAATTCTTTTCATGTCAGTTTCACAGTCAAATGGAAAACACACACACTCAAATGTTACTTAAGCTTCAAACCAAACAAAAATGTCTCACTAGGTGTGTTTGTATTATTTATGTCACTGATAAAAAGTGACATGGTTCATGGCAGTGCAAGACAGTGAGGACTGTGTTAACAAAATATAGTGTAAGTTACAAACACTGCAAAGTGAAACTAATGAATCCTAGTTTCAAAGATCCATACACTGTGTGTACATACCATGTTTGCTTTAACAGCCCATCAGAAAGGGGGGAAATGGTACACTGTCACTACTCCAACTCAGGGAAACATCTTGAAATTTAGTGTTGAAAGCAGCCTTTCCAGACCAATCTCGACCACACTTGCCATGAGTATTTTTCTTTTGAAACTCTTCACCCATGTAGTTTGAGCAGCACACAGAGTACTTCTTTCTCATTGTGACCTGTAGCAACAACTGTCACTAGTAATGTGTAGTCTACTTTCAGTATTGCACCTCACTGAACAAAATGTGTGTTTATGAGCTGGTGCATAATTATGCCCTCCATGTGTACTCTCCATGCATAGGTTAAAATACTCCAGAAGTCTCAAGAATCCACTAGAAGTGTAAGTGTGAGATGGTTATGTAGCTGATATTTTGATATTCATTGCAGCCATTGTGGTGAAGCAAGAGGCCACTGTTCTGGATCTGAAGCACGGCATCAAGAGGTTCATGACCCTGCAGCTGTCTCGCAGAGCTCAAGGACCAGCCACCATCAACTGGTGAGAACCCATTCAACTCCTACACTCATGTGTCATAACAATGCAGTGGCTGCTCCTGTTGCTAATGAGAAAGAGCACAGTGTGTGTGAGCATTTGTGTGTACATGTGTGTGTGTGTGTTCACATGTGTATGTACATGTGTGTGTATGTGCATTGATTAAGACAGTCTTTATTCTTATAAACAAATATGTTATTAAATATTATTGTTGATGTATTAGATGGGTTTTTTTTTTAATGATGAATGCATCCCTTGGATGTTACCAATTTTGTTACTACTTCATGTGATTGTGATTGTTGCTAATTTGTGTAAATTTGTATGTAACAGCTTAGCAGGTTTTACCCAGACTTTAAGGGAAACCATACTGAAGACTCAACTTGGGTTGAAAATGGAAAACTATGACAATAACAAAGTCAGATGCAGGCATCATTTGGTCATTACATCAATATTTATGCAGACAAAAATACTTCCCTTTTTGTTTTTGCTTCAGAATTGAGCTCTTCATAGCACAGTCATGTTGTTTTGCTCATTTAAAGAAGATGGCTCTTGACATGTTTGATACTTTTACCGCACATGCCAGCTTTGTTGTTTATGTCATTGATACAGAGCACAGAACTGCAGTACTCAGGTCACGCAGCTTTCAAACATTGATTTTTAGCAAACAGGACAAGAAGTGCTTTTTTTATTTTTTATTTATTTCATTTTTATTGATAGGGCCCCTGATGCTTTTTGAGTTTGGTTTCCATTTTAACAAGTAACTGTACAGTAATTGGTTGATATTGTTATTACTACTGCTTGCTATTTACTATATTATAATTTACTATGTATTTTATTATAATTTACTATGTATCTTAGATTTTAAACCACTTCAGACACTGTTCATGCAATTCCAAATGCTATTGCTAGGTTAGACTATAGATGTCAGCCTTTAGGTCGCTGCTAGTGGTCATCAATGATGGAGGGTGTCAGTGACTGTTCATTTGCATACAGTAATGAGCTCCTACCTTACCACCATACTCAGATGAATTGAATCTTCTGCACATCATTTCAGGCGTTACATCTGGAAGCATCACTGGCTCTACTTTAATGGTGAAAAACTTACCAGCAACAACAAATTGTTGAAAGAGTGAGTATAGCAACAACTGAAGTACCAATATGTATGAAAGTTGTGTTCCTGTTGTTCTTCTGCTTATAAAAAATGAGACTCAACAACCATTTCCTGGTGTGTGTATGTGTGTGTGTGTGTGTGAGTGTGTGTGTGTGTGTGTGTGTGTGTGCGTGTGTGTGTGTGTGTGTGTGTGTGTGTGTGTGTGTGTGTGTGTGTGTGTGTGCGTGCGTGTGAGTGTGTGTGTGTGTGTGTGTGTGTGTGTGTGTGTGTGTGTGTGTGTGTGTGTGTGTGTGTGAAGATGTGTCCTGATATTTGGGAGGCTGACATTAATGAAACCTTCAACATGCTAGGTGCAGATGAGTAGAATTGTGAACTGACCATCTTCATGTCATTGTTTCTGCTGTCCACAAGAAAGGAGCCTGTCCACAGACTGAAAAATAGATGGGCATCTCAGTCACTACCAGACCCACTTTGACATCTTGAAAATGATTCCCTATGTCAGAAAACTTGCCAGTTGTGATCTCCTCACTTTAGCCAAGATCATTCAAAAAAAGTTTTTATTTTTTTATTAAACGTCAACAGGCAAGGGCCTACTGATATATTGTAATGATGAGTCCAGTTTCACAAAGGGTTCAACAAATGTCAAGATGCGTTATTTAATTAATTACTCAACAATGTAACGAGATTAATAGCCCATTTATATTATAATGCACAAGGGCCCAATAAATTTTGCAGGTATGCAAAATAGTGTGCATGTAGGTCATGATGTAGCTGATCCAATCTGGTCAGTTGTTTTAACTGGTCTACTGTGTGCAAGTGTAGTGTTTAAATGATCAGATCTGGTCAGTTGTTTTAACTGGGCTACTGTGTGCAAGTGTAATATTTAGCTGATCAGATCTGGTCAATGGTTTTAACTGGTGTACTGTCTGCAAATGTAGTGTTTAGATGATCATAACTGGTAAGTGGTTTTAACTGGTGTACTGTGTGCAATGTAGTGTTTAGATGATCTAGTCTGGTCAGTTGTTTTAACTGGTGTACTGTTTGCAAGTGTAATGTTTAGATGATCCAATCTGGTCAGTTGTTTTAACCAGGGTACTGTGTATAAGTGTAATGTTTAGAAGCTGCGGGCCGCAAGGAACACATGCTATCGCTACAATCAAATCGGCCCTCGGGACCACAAAATGGCTGTCAAGTGTGTTTCCTTGGCCCGCACAGATATGGTTTCCTCTACAGTAACTACACTAATTAAATCATGAAAACATTGAATTACAATCTTTTAAACCATGCAAACAAAATGTACACACATGACTTATTTTATTTACAACAAGAGTGGGAAGCGTGGCTTGCGCCTGTCTATAAACAGATTCAGACAACTAAATCACAACTAACACAATGTACAAAGCATTAATGTTGCTAAAACTTACATCAGAATAAAGTGCACGCTCCCACGGTTAAAATGGTACACAACAATTACAACACTCTGTATGAGAAGCAAGACACACTCAAAGACTAGCACTAAAACAATCGGCGCGTTATCTAGTCGCAACATCGCTGATAAAGTGATATCAAGTAGTCTATGAATACAACTTAGCTTCAACAGTACACAATACTTAATTAACTTCAACCCAAAATAAACACTAAACGTGAGGTCAGCTAAGCAAAATACTATACGACAAAGCATTGATCGACACAAAATTACTTTAATCGGGTCAAAACAACGATTCACTACTATTCACTAGCACTAAACAGAGAATGCGCAGTGGAGATGACGGCTATAAAAAAAATAGACCTAGAGAGGCATCGGCTACTGATTAAGCTTGATCCTGTGTCTAAATAAACATTGGATAAACATTCTAAGATGCCAAATTATATTACACATGGCTTGGTGCATAAAAAGGAGTAGGTAAACAAACAAGCAGTCAAAATATTAAGGGAGAATGCAGATTTAAAAATGCACCAGCGGCTATCGCCGCTCAGCTGTGTGAAGGCCATGTGGCGTTACGCTACACGCAGCGCTTCAAAACAAAAGCGTCATCTGCTCTGGTTCCCGGGTTACTAACAGTACAGTAATGAAATTGCATGGATCTGATAACTGGGGCAGGATTACTGTAAAAACGTACAAAGAGCACTTGCTCACATATTTGTTATATTATTTGTTCAGTGATTTGAGCTGCAGGGTAGGCAAATTTCCATTATTTTATTGGTTTCCACATCTAGAAATAAAAGTTTTCAGTATTTTTATATTAAAATGATTTAGACTTGTACTATGCTATTTTTTATTGCCTAGTGCAATAAAATCGGTTATCAGAATTATTGTTTGGAAATTTGTAATAGAAACATTGCTTCTATCTTTAGGTTAATATTGTCATAATTTGTGCAGGTATGGAATAAGGAATCGGGATGAAGTAACCTTCATGAAGCGTCTTCGGGAAAGGTGATGTCATCACGGCAGTCCTTCCCAAACCGCTTGCCAGAATCCAGCCACAGAATGCAGATGGAACAATCCAACATCCCCAAACCACACTGGTCACACTCTGGTTGCAGTTTGGCTGATGCAATCATGCAGTGCTAGTTTTGTGTATGTCTGTGGGTACAACCCAGTGCTGGTTTTCTTCTGTGGCTACAGTTCAGTGCTGATTTTTTGTAGCTACAGCCTAGTGCTGCTTCTCTGTAGCTACAGTAGCTACAGCCCAGTGCTGCTTTTCTGTAGCTACAGCCTAGTGCAGGTTTTCTTTTGTAGCTACAGCCCAGAGCTGGTTGTCTATAGCTACAGCCCAGTGCTGGTTTTCTGTGGCTACAGCCTAGTGCTGGTGGAGGTTGTGTGGCTGGTGGATCACTGTCTGTACAGGGGTATACATGTATTGTGCAGATACTCTAGATATTCAGCATCTTCAACGATTTACTGGCCGCACTCATGTCGCTGAAAAACACTCAATTACACTTACTTTTACATCCTGCCAGGATGGCAGACAATCAGACCATAATAGCAACCTGTCAGTGCCCTCATAAAATCCTAGATTATTTTACCCCTGCTCTGATTGACATTTGTTAGAAACAAGACTACATTTTTCATTGAAAGGTGGCAGGGTCCATTGTCTTCCCTCATTATCCTTCCCCCTCCCCCCACCATTCCATCCACTCCGCTATGGAATTTCCCACACTCTCCTGCCCTTTTTTGTCCATCACAAAAAAATACCCCCTCCCTGCAGACCCTCCCTGCCTTGTCTTGCCCCCCACCCACCCGCTGGCACTCAGTGCCATTCCAGTTTAAATTTAGTTTATCGTTCATTCTCCTCTCTGAAGATCACTTTTAAATATTACTAACTAGTGGCAGTGCAACAGCCATGGAATGAGGTCGACATTATGTATCTATTTTGTTGAGGTGAAAAGCTGCTGTCATTTAATACAACTGATTAGTTGTGCTGCAAAGAGAAGTGCATGCAACATAAGGTATGCAGCACTTACATGCTGCTTTGTGCAACATAATGACAATGCTTTGTGCAGCATGTAAGTGCTGCATACATTATGTTGCTTGCATCAGTACACACATAAACTGCCTATGAAGTGCAAGCAACAGAACATATTCTGCATGTGCATTTTGCATATTCCGCCTCCTTATATTTTACAAATCAAGCACAAAAGAATCAATACATTTAGTAGTATGTTTACTGTTTTATCAGAAATTGCATTTTCTAATAAAGTTTATCCTTGACTCCCACCTCACAATGAAGTGATAGTCCGAGAGGTAAATTGACCTACCATGCACCCCCCCACCCCCCCAGTACTCCGCCAAACTAGTCTTACACTGTTCCTTAGAGTGTACCAGATACATTACAAGTTGTTCCCAAGAAAACTTCTGGGATGTACCAGGGTCACAGCGCTTGACGTAAGAGTACCCTCTTTCACACTGACTGAAGCTCGGTGAAAAACCACCTGAATTAAATCACTGAGAAATATAAAAATTATTGGTCATAATTATTAAATCAATAATGAGTGTGTGTCCAAATGCCTTCTGCACGGTCTAGAACAAACAGAATCGAAATATAGTGAGGCGCTGGCTCAAAATGATGGTTTAACTAAGCATAGTGGACTTGTGGAAAATCTTAGAAATGAAGAAGAAAAAAAAAAAAAATCTGTCAAAACTTCTGTATCATCCTTTTCACTGATTCTTTGCTTCAGAATGCCATGGTAGGGTCTTGGGTTTATTCTCAGCCCAATTTTGTGATGCTGTGACGTGTCTGGTTGTTACGGTTCTGGATTTACCTCCCCTACCCCCAACTGCAAGAATGTTACAATTCGTATTTTGACCCATAGTAACATAATTATAATGTTACCAAACCTCATAAATCTAATGTCTTCTTAATTTAAAGTAGACTAGTATATATATATATATTGTGAAATAATTTCACTAAAGTTTAGTGTTCAGTTTGTCAACAGATCATTGTATTGTGCAGAACTGAGTAGACAGAAAATCTTAGAAATGAAAGAAATATATGTCCTTTCTTTTTCTGTCAAAAGTTCTGGATCACACTTTATACTGATTCGTCGCTTCAGAATGCTATAGTAAGGTCTTGGGTTTATTCTCAACCCAATTTTCAGAATGACAGAATTCAGAATGTCAGAATCCAAAGTAACATGATTTTATTGTAACAAAACCTCATCAATTTAATGATTTGCAACTAGCCTGTGCAACTGGACTCAAAACCTACCCTTCGCAACTGGACTAGCCTGTGCAACTGTCGGCTACCCTTGGCTCCTGTTTGTCACGTGCTGACTCATCATGCCGAAAGGTTCACTCAGTGTACCTTTTGTCACCCCACTGCCAGCAACACTATTTCCACGTGCGTGTGTTGTTTGCTATTATCCCCAGGTCAGTGAGTGTTGTGAGAAGACCACAAGGCCTGGCGCTTTGTAGATGTGCCAAAACATGACTATATATAGACTGGTTTTATTGTGTTGTCCTGGGCTGATTTGATTTTCTTATCAGAATGTTTTATTATACACCACCTAGTGAAGTTTTAATAGTAATCCACCTAACAGTGTCACAAAGCAAGCAAGATCAAAGAAGCGTCATTTGTTTATTGTTCAGTGGATTCATCAGAAGTTCAGAAGGGCTGTAAGTCTGCAGAGAAAAGTTCAGCGATTTGTTTAATCATTGTGCATTTTGTTGATCTTTATTGCTTTTAAATTCAGTCTCCCCGCTGTCTCACACTCTCGCCCCAAAGGGAGGCCAGAGATGTCTGATGACACCTCCTGTTTCGCATCTCAGGGCTGTCATTTGATTCCCCTTTCCTATTTCCTGTCTTGCTTTGTTTTTTCTTTTTTTCTGCCTAATCCTCTTGCTCTTTCTGTCTTGTCATTTTTCTGCTAATGGTCTAGTCTCCTGACGTTTTTCCAGAAAATATTTTCATTTTGTTGAGCAGCTAGGAGATGATCGTTGGTAGGTGGTATGTACAGTATGGCAATTTTATGTTGTGTCTGTCCATTCCTTTTTTTAAATATTTTTCTTTAACCTGGTATCGATCAATTAGAATGGTTGACGATACCAGCATTTCCGAGCCTTATGTGCTCTTTTAACAGGGGTCATATTAAAGGGACTAACTCTTCGAAAATGTGTGTCTGATGTTTGTGTGTATATATATATATGTTTTATGTTTGTGAAGTGATTGGTTTTGTAGATTGACATGACAGAGGGTTGATATATGTGAGAAGAGTTTGGAAATGTGTATTTGTTTGAGTGACGGAGTTTGTCCTGAGGTGACCCTGTGTGGTTGACAGGACATTAAAACCCAATTGCTACTACTATCTCTATCTCTCTTACACACACACACACACACACACACACACACACACACACACACACACACACACACACAATAAATTCAACATGATAATGTTGTTTTTGAGAATTGATGTATATTTTGTAGAATTTACACGAGTAAATTAGCGCTAAAAAATATCACACAAGCACAACAACAAAGAGCAGAGTCGCCTTCGGTAACTCACCTGGCATGCGTGTAAATACATGGTACATAAACCCTTCCAGAGGTACATCCTCAAATCTAGATCATTTAAAGCGTGGGTGAAATGCAGCACTATGGAATTGTCCATGGAATACTCGGTATCGTTTTGAGTTTGCTTGTTAAGATTGAATAAATGGCTGGTCTTTGCTGACATGATGAACTGCAAAGAAGAGTAATACGAAAAAAGAAAGATGACTTCCTTCTTCTTCTTCAGATCAGTACACAAAAGTGCAGGACAGATTTCGTATTACTCATTATTACAGCTGTAAGATGTTTGCACAGAATACAACGCCCATATTTAAATAAGTAAACATGGTGCTTAACGTCCACTGAAACCATAAGGTTTCTGTGGACGTTAAGGAAGGGGGGAAGGGGGTACAGAGGAGGGGGATGACGGAGATTATATACATATCGCTACACCAGAAAGATTCCTGCATTAAGATGGGCAGCAATGAGAGACATTTTCAAGTAGGAAGTGATGGACAAAGGTTTTGTCCACAAACCACAACAACCTTTTTTTATTTATTTTACTTGTCGGACTTCTTATATAGCGCTGTGCTCTTGCGAAGCCTCACTGCACACATGTTGCATGTGATTGTGAATGATTGTGAATACAGTCCTTTTATAGCGTGTATTTTTAATATCATTGAAGTGGTGACCTGAAAGTGCTATTTGCTTGTTGCCATTTGTAAGTGCTTCTGTCACAACAACAACAACAACAACAACAACAACAACCACACACACACACACACATACACACACACACACACACACACACACACACACACACACACACACACACACACACACACACACACATATCACGAAACAACAACACACCACAATAACAACTCAAGAATACAACAACAATAGCACAACAACAGCACAATAACAAAACAAACACACATGGTCACAGTCACATGTGTGCGCATACATGTGACTGTGACTGTATATGTACTAAACTCACTGCCCATGTATCATCACATTGCTGTGGACCAAATTTGCCAAAACATCAATGAATCTTGTCAAAAATGCAAACATACTGTTTGGGGTAACTGTTCTGGTAGCAACAACACAGCAAGAACATTGTTTTGTTCCTGTTGTTGCTACACAACACATAACAACACAACAAAAACTAAACAACCAATGCACAACACAACAACACAGCTCAACAATAGCAACAACAAGAACAAGACAACAGAGAGATGGAAGGGTGAGCTGCTCTAGCAGAGATGGAAGAACTGTTGCAGCTGGTTGCGCTAGCTGGGGTGGGTGGGGGTGGGTGAGAGATGGAACAGACTCTCAAGAAAAAGGAGAGATGAAGAGAGAGAATGATAGGTGAAACATTGACATGGAAAAATAACGGGCTTGCGATGAGAGACAGAGAGAAAGAAAGAGACAGACTAGGGATAGTGGTGGGGCTGTTGTAGACAGATCAAATAACTCGTATCACAGGAATTCTTACAACAAAATCGCCTTTTTGCCACATCTTACAAGGCTCGACCCTTTTAGGCAGAATCTACTGATACGAAGAAATATGTAACGATGTAATAGATTGGTTTATGTGATTGTTTTGTTGTTCTACATGCTACGTGGACATCATTACAAGTACAAAAAGATATCAGAATCACACTTGAACCAGTGACCAAAAAACTCAATAAACAAGTATATTCATTACAAAATCAATGTTCTTTCCACATTTTCTTGATTGCAACCGGTACTGACCCCTGCTTTAGATATCGGGATAGCCAAGAGTGGCAGCAGTCTAGTCCACAGTCACCCAAGCCATATTCTCTGTCTCACTCCCCGTGTAAAGTCAGGAAAATCTTTTCACGGTGATGTCTTGTGATGCTGTACCATCAAACTAATTGAGACTGCAAATATTTCAGCATTTCAGATCATCAAATAATAATAATATCCACAACAGAATTAGGCTCGAAAATACTTACTACCTACAACACAAAAATTTCACTCTAAAATACCAACGACGCACAATTAGGACAACTACGGACAACAAAAAATGTAACACACAGTTAGACCCTACAATATGCATGACACAAGACTACGTACAAAACACAATGACCTACAAAACAAGTAGACTTGAGAGTACGACACACAATTTGACTGGTAAATAGACTCTCAAATATTCTATATATCTAATTGTGTTTTGTATATATTTAATGATCTATTTGTGTGGTAGGAATTTTTGTCTAATTGTGTTTTGTCAGTTAATTCCGTGTGCTAGGTATTTAAAGTGTGCTGCAGGTATTTGATCAGGCCCGTGCCTAATAAGCCGTACGGTTTTTGTAGACGTTAAGCACCATGTTTACTTACTTTTTGATCATGTAATTGGGTCTAATTTTGTGTCGTACCGATTTTAGGCATTTTACAGTCTAATTGTGTGTTGCAGATATTTTCTAATCTATTTTCTTTTTGTGGTTGGTAATTTAGTCTATTTGCGTGTCGTAGTTATTTTCGAGCCTAATGATGAGTTGTAGGAATTTCAGAATCTAATTCTGTATTCTCTGTTTGGTGTACCAGCCCTGCCGAATCACGGTTAGGTGGGCGTTTTCCAGTGAGCGTCACTGTGCCTGTTTTGTGTATATCAAGTTGCTTAGTACCGGTGCATGTGCAAATATAAATATAAGGGAGATAATGCTGATTAGCATTATTTCGTCTGCTAGTTGGACAGTACAGACTTCAATGCATACTGAAGAGGAAATAAAACTACACAATTACATTAATTGATGTACAGCTTGAATCTTCGTCTATTTGTTGAAAATAAAATCCAGATAACTAAAACCTCTCTTTTGTTTTCCACATCGTGAGATTTTTTTGTTTGGTTGGTTTCTTTCTGTCATTCAATATTCATATTGTTCTCGTTTATTGTGGAATATTAAACTCTCTGAGGTCAACATAGTCGCTTAAATATGCTGGAGTCTTCCGAACACGGACAGGTCGCTGCGCTGCAGGAGTTGGATTGGTAATGTTGTCAGTGGGTGTAGCTGCAAGTGGATCTGGTGTAGCGTGGGGTCTTGTTCAGCGTGGGGTCTTGATGAGGACTGTACTTGAGACCTCGGTGATCGCAGCGTCTGCAGTGGTGAACAATGTGTTTGGGCTAACGGGACCGGCTCGGGATTCAGAAACTCTTCTTCCTCCTCTTCTTCAGGAATAGGCACATGCTTTGGGATACGCCTGAAGTGCGATGAGTTACGTAGAATGCGGTGTTACGTAGAATGCGGTGTGATCAGGCTGCCCTTCTCCTGCACGATGATGTAAGGGGTTTCAGCTGATTGGTCTTGGGTTGTACATGATCACCAGGGACGAGGTCCGAAGGCTTGGCGTGACGTTTCGGGTCTGCATAGTCCTTCATCTTCTGCTTGCTGATCTTGTCATTCTGCACCATTCAGGAATGTAAGGATGCAGAAGGATCAGAGGGGTCTTTCAGGGAGACCGACTCGCGTTTTCCGGCCTGTGAAGGCTTCAAGAGGAGAGACATGGGTCGAGCTATTGGGTGTAGCTCTGTAATGCCTCAGAAACTGGGGAAGTTGATTCTTCAGTGAGAGTTCTCAGCTGTTGCCGCTCGGACATGCTTATTCAGTGTCGCCATGAATCGTTCTGCTTCACCATTTGCTTCTGGCCTCAAAAGTGTTATCTTACGGTGGTGAAACCCAAAGTCTTTGCTGAATGTCTGGAACTCATTTACGTTGAAGGGTGGGCAGTTTTCACTACACCAGGGATACCATAGCGAGAAAAGATCATGTCAAGATGTGGAATAACAGTTTTGGCAGAGGTAGATGAAAAGACATCAGCTTCTGGGAACCTTCTATACTTATCAATGACGACAAGAAGGTATTCCCCTGCAAGGTCGATTGCAACTTCCATCTATGTTGTCATGGGAAGTAGTTGATACTGAGCAGGACTGGGTACACACACCAAAAACGGAATGCATGATTTGACCGCCTGTTCAACTTGCTTGTCGATCCCAGGAAACCAGCTGTACTATTCTTAGGTGAGAAGGATGTGCGATTTCAGTGACCTTACGTAGAGGATCGGGGATCAGGTAGAATCACAGCACAGGAGAATTCATCTTTGAATGTGACGTAATCAGTGAGATCTTTCGTCCACTGGCCTGTCTGGATCGCTTTAGCTAGCTTTCTCATCCTTCTGTGTCTCTTTGCAAAATTCTTTCAGCGTCATCGACTGCGTTCTTGCAAAAAGTAGTTTACTATGCTTCTGCTGCGTTTTCACATTTTGCAATGTCCTGGGGTTGACGCCTGACATAATCAGCGGTGTTCAGATCGTTTCGTCCGGGACGATATTTCAATGCTATGTCATATGGAGTGAACCGGAGAGGCCATCTCTCAATGCGAGTGGTCACTGATTTTTTACTCTTGCACATACCAAGCAGGGGTTTGTGGTCAGTGTAATTCAATCCATACAGGTATAGAGGAAAAATGTTCGATACCGAAGACAACGGCTATGTCTGTAAATACCTTTGTTCTACATCTGTCAGCGCTCTGCTGGCATAAGCGATGATTTTGCCCTCATGCGCCCACAGCGACAAGGCTGGCATTAACAAGAACTTGTGTCTGCTTGGCACTCTTCTTATATGTCGAATGCTTCTTGTTCCTGCTGTGTCCATTCCCATGGAACATCTTTCCTTGTTAGCCTGCGGAGAGGTTCCGTCCGTGATGCAAAGTCAGGGATAAAACGTTGACTTTGGAAATGCGTTCTTGCAAACGTGATTCCTAGAAAGGATCGAATTTTGTTCATTTTTTCCGGAGTTTCACAGTTGTGTATCTTCTTCGAATCAGCTTTGATTCCTTCAGCACTAAACACGTGACCCAAAAAGGTAAGTTCATCAACAGAAATTTTGCATTTTCCTTTGTTCAGTTTCGCTCCTCTCTCCTCAATTCTTTTTAGTGTTGCTGTCGTGTTCTGCTTGAGTCTTTTCAAAGACGATCATGTCATCTTACATGTTTCGGACGTCTGGAATATCACAGTATTTCTCATCTGGTGTTTTGGAATATCTCGGCAGCTGCATTCACTCCAAACAAAAGTGCTCTTAACGTCGAATACCACGCGTGTGTAGTGAATGTCGCAACCTGACGACTGGCTTTGTCAAGTTCAAGTTGATGATACGCTTTGAACAAGTCCAGCTTGCTAAGTGCTGTGGAGCCGTTAATGTCTGAAATGAGATGATCGTGAGTGAGCATTATGTGTTTCTCTCTTTTGATCGCTATGTTGGGTTCTCGCATGTCGATGCATCAGTCTAACTCCACCATCAGCTTTCAGTACAACAGCAATCAGGTGAGTTGGACCATCGACCTTTATATTACCCAGTTTCTCCAGTCT
Source organism: Alviniconcha strummeri (assembly GCA_963584105.1). Lineage (NCBI taxonomy): Eukaryota > Metazoa > Mollusca > Gastropoda > Provannidae > Alviniconcha > Alviniconcha strummeri. Next base: position 7,597,681 of record OY757556.1, read on the forward strand.
GTCGAGTTCGGACTCAACATCCTTTCGGAAATGAAATGATTACGTCTGTGTCGCTGGGACAGTGGTTGTACTGACGGGTCGATATGAAATTTGATTTTGTTGTCTGAAATTTTGCCAACACCGTCAGCGAAGAGTTAGGGAAATTGTTCAGAGGCATTCATTGGTGTTACATTTGCCTCCATGGAGGATAACAGCGCGAACTATAAAATTCTAAGTTTCTGTACAGTTTTACCACTGAGAAGATTGCCATAAGTTAGTTTCGAGTCAGTCTTGACAACGTAGAATGTTGACGTTGTGTTGGCATTTTTGTGTATGAGTAGAAAAGTTACCAATGAGAGGCAACACTGACTGAGATCCATACGCATAGATCATGGGTGAATGAGGCTGTAGTTTTGGTCTTAGGTAAATCTTTTGATAGGACTGGTAATCAGTGATGTTTACGGAAGCGCCCGTGTCGATGAAAACACTGATGTTTGTATCACAGATACGTGTTTCAACAGTGAGAGTCTTGGTCACACTGTCACTAACTGCAAAGACAAAATGTACGTCGTCCACACCATCTGAAAAATCAGTTTCAGTTAATGAAAGTGACCACCAAGAATTACGGCAAGTATTCATGGCACCATGCTGTGAAAATCCACCCCGATTAGAAGATTTACGGTGTGAACAACCACCACGACCTATGCTGTAGTAGTCTCCACGACTGCCACCACGATCAGACTGATCTCCGCTGGTGGGTCCATGACTGGAACTGCCTCTGTTCGAACTTCTACGATAATGACCACGACCACGTCTGCATTGTGTCATCTTGTTGACACCGACAGTCACCCTCAATCTCAGCTGCTGCTGATGATGATGAGTTGATGCTTAATGTCCTCAGATGTCATTTGACATATTAGGGACAAGTTGTGACCAATCCGAAGCACGGTTCAATAAAAGCCACATACGTAAGGTGTATGCGTGTTTAGCTGTAACCTGCCACCTGCACTTTTGGCAGAATGACCGGGATCTTTTACTTGCTACTGTGGTAACACGGGGGGTGGAACGGATACCGAAATAAGAGTCAGCACAGAAAGTCGACCCTGGAGAAGAAAATTCTCCCGCCGTTCCAGCAGGGATTCGAACCCGCGACCTTTCAATCACGAGTCCGGACTCTAACCACTGAGCTATCCCCGCCCCCGATCTCAGCTGCTCAGCATTCAGCAAGTTCATATGAACTAGCTTCAGCCAGAAGTTGATCGAGAGGTAAATGTATGATCAGCCCTCTTCTTCTCAGACGGGATGAGAGACATGTATGTAAGATTTGAGTCAGTATTTCTTGTTTGACTTCATGAAAATCGCAGATGTTTGTCAGCGTTGTCTTGTGTGAAACTCATTAATCGTTTCTCCTCGCGCTTGTTTCGTCTCTTGAAATTTGTATATCTATCTGATATATTGAATTTTGTTTTGGTGTGAAGTAGGTTGTAAATGAGTGTTTTAGTATTTCGTACTGATTTGCTTCTCCTTCTGTGGTGACTGAACCTACTCCCTTTTGTTCATCTGAAAAATTATGTAGTGAAGGAGTGCTTTCTTCCTTGCATCGTCTTGCACATCGAGTACGCACGAAAGGTTTTCGAACTTGTCAGTGTATTTTCTCCACCGAACACCGGACGATATTGTTCATCGCTGTGAACGGGAAATTGGTGAAAATTTGGCAAAGCCAGACTTTGTGATTTGATCCGTTCGAGTTTCTTCACTCGTCGCCAGTTTTGGTGTCTTGCACCATCAAGGCTTTGGTATCTTGCACCAGCTCTGTCCGTTGCAACTCTGGTTAGGCGGGCGTTTTCCAGTTAGCGTCTCTGCATATTCTTTGTGTGCATCAAGTTGCTTAGTACCGGAGCATGTGCAAATATAAATATAAGGGAGATAATGCTGATTAGCTAGTTGGACATTACACGCTGGGGTGTGTGTTTTTACATTTAATTGCGTGTACAGGTATTTGAGAATCTAATCATACGATGTAGTTAGCTGATTATCTAACGGTGCGTCGTAAGTGACTGGAGTCTAATTGTGTGTCGTAGTGTATTTTAGAGTCTAATTCTCAGTTGTAAGTCTTTCTTCACACAATACCCACAAATCCCTACTACACACAATTAGACGGAAATTTAAAACACCTACGACGTTCGTTCTGTTTTTGCTTAATGTCCTCAGATTCTAAAAGCATATTAGGGACAAGCACATGCGACACACAATTACATGATGAAATACTTGCCTGACACAATTAGACTATAAAATACCCACGACACACAATTAGGTGAATTTGACTCTCAATTACATACAAATAAAAAATCAGGCTCTACAATAGTCTAATTCTAGACTCGAAAATGCCTAGAACAGACAATCGGACTCTAAAGTACGTACCACGGACACACAGATAATAAAGTACCGACAACAGACGCTAAAACACCAACCACACACAATTAGGTGATGAAATACCTACAAAACACAACCAGACTCCAAAATACCCACAACAAAATATTAGCCTTGTATAGCATTATTATTCAATAATAAAATTCCTATGCCACACAGACTCTCAAACACCTTCCACACTTTTAGATTATGAAATACCTACGCCACACAATTAGACTCTAAAATACCTACTACACATAATTACTCAAATCCCTACGATTTGCAGCCTTGGTTTTCTCAAGTGTTAGACTCTCAAATATGTAAGACACAAAACACAGATCATCAAATACATAGAGCACACAGATCACCTAAAAGACCCGGAAAACAGAGACAATTATATTGTACATTTAGAAGCTAAAATACTTGCGAAACACAATTACACGATAAAATCCTTACAAGAACAATAACGACAACTACCTACGACACACAAATAGACTCAATAACACCTACAGTATTTGGTTACATACATCTCACGAGAGGGCTATCCGTCCAAACGAACCTGATGATTTCCATGGACGTAACCGCCCTTTTATTATTTTAGTTAGAGCCTTTCTTTCCGATATACGAGTGACGGGGTAGTATCGATGTTTAACGAGACCGCTCATTCTTTCTTTGTGTGCGGTAGTTTGTGAGCGTCTGTTGCCCTGCCGTGTTGCCACTGCTCAGTGGGTTGTATCGTGTACACGGATTACGTGTATCCAGCCTTTGTCCCGTTGCTCGCTGACATTACTTGCCTCCTCTTTCTTTTCAGAAAGTTTTGTTGTTTTCTCTCTCTTTCCCCTTGTTTTTCTCCATTGATGCTTAATGTCCTCCGATGTCAGTTTACATATTAGGGACAAGTTGTGACCAATGCCGAAGCACGGTCCAGTAAATCTTTCAGTCCACGGAAACGAGAAGGTTCGTTAAGACAGACAGCCCAGGACGTCCACTTCGACTCTCACAGAGCTCCTGAACTATTAAGTATTACGTGTCTCCAGCCTTTGTCCCGTTGTTCGCTGACATTAATTGCCTCCTCTTTCTCTTTAGAAAGTGTTGTTTTTCTCTGTTTTCCCCCTTCTTTTTCACCATGCGTTCTTTCCTTTTCAACTTTGGTTTATTGGCCATTTCGTACCCGGCTGTTAGCTTGCCTGATTAGGGCAGCCGTTTTTCTCTTGTCGTCTGCATTTGTTTACATCCCGATGCTTCGTCATCGGTAGTCCTCATTAGCGTTTTGCTTGATCAGTCTACAGCCTTTGTTTTTCTAGATGGAAGGTAAGTGACGGGTTAGTTAGAGTTAGTTATGGTTAGTTCGGATTTCCATCTGTTGTTGGCGTTGTTATTTTTGCTCCTTTTTTTTTTTGTGTGTGTGTGTGTGTGTGTGTGTGTGTGTGTGTGTGTGTGTGTGTGTGTGTGTTTGTTTCCACCTGTGGCTTGCAGGCAGGTAGCCGTTTGGGGTTTTGAGGTGGTTTTAGCTGTTTTGTTTCTTTGATTTGGTGTCAACAGTTTGCTTGGCTGATTAGGGCAGCCAATTTTCGTTTGCCAGCAGCATTTGTAGCTTGTCTTTGCCAGAAGCATTTGTGGTCCGTTCTTTTTTTCTTTCCTTTTTGCCACAGGCATTTGTGTCCGGTCTCTTTATTTTGCAGCCTTTTCTGCCGTAGTCATTCGTGTGAGATTTTTGTGTTTGCCTTGTCAGCGCTTGTTTCCGGGTATCAGTGTAGCTCTCAGTTTCTGCTATCATGCTGTGCACTTGCTGCTCGTCAGCTTCATTCTTCGAATGGGATTTGTTTTTCAAATCGGTTACCCTGTGGGCAGCCCTACAAATACCGATTTGAAGCAAAACCCATTTGGTATTCCGCCATAAAGTTTACGAAATCGCACTCAGCGAAGTGCTCCCTACACAAATGAGGCGCAGCATCAACTGATATCAGTTCATTTGAACTATACAAATTTGACCCATTTTCGCCTCACAGCGGGTCGATTCCGCTGGAACTCGCGCACAGACATGGCTTGGGTTGCCTGTGAGTTCTTACAGTTTGCTGCAACACAGTAGGCCAGCATGGTTAGTTTTTTTGTCGACCACACCACACATTAATGAAGAATCTAAGATGCCAACCGCACTGACTCCCCATCTATTTGTCTTTGATTGATCAGGAAACAAGAATTGATGGATTATATATATATATATATTAAACTTGATTAGTCTAAAAAGAACCACACCATGATTTTTCTGTCAATCCCATATCTTCATTTGATTACATTTTGTTTAGTTTGAAAACACCATGACGTGTTGCAAACGTCTGCGATAGTGTCTGCTGACTGTTAAAAAAATCAAGAGCACAGAAGAAAAAAAATCAATGGTACCTCGTGAAACAAGAGATATGTTCGTTACATTCTAAAAATTACGTTCTGTTCACTTTCACCACACAAAACTGTGCTGCAAACTTCTGCGACACACATCCAAAATCAAAAAGTTGCAAACTGCTGTTCAGATGGTGTTGTTATTTCAGGGCATACCGCTTAATAACTAGGGAGTGGAATATGAAGAGAATAAATACATACTGATGCAACGTTTTGAAGCCACTTGCATCAAGAACTTGTTCATTGTTAAAAATCTAGAGCACGGAGTGGTACCACGTGAAAGAATAAAGGTTATGTTTCTAACATTCTGAAAATGTTGGTCTACACTTAAAAAGCTGAAAACACTGCACCAAAAGTTGCATACTTTGTCGTGAGAAACTTGCATCAGAAACTGGATTAGTACTAAATAACTGAAAATTAAGTATTACCTGCAGTTTTTTTCTCCATCTTTTTAATATTTATCTGGATCAAATTAGTCAATTTGTTGTTCTCTGTACTTTAGGGTGCCATAAACTGAAATGAACTGTGATTTGCCATAGTAGGTTGCTTCCATGTAAAAGCAGTAGCACTGGGCTAACATTAGCGTTTTTAAACCATTTTAACCTCGTATCTTTCTTTTCTAACGTCGCTCAAAGTCCACACATAGTGAGTAGCATTGAGGTTCTCCTTCCCATATGTAGTGACCACAGCGTCTCTTGTGCATACATTAGAACTACTGTGATTAAAAACGTTAGCCCCTTGCACAAAAAGGGGCCCAAGGAGTTTTGTAACAACTATCGCCCCATTTCTGCGTATAACTTCTTACAACATAATATTATTACACAATTACAATCAGGATTTATTCCTGGAGATTCCACAGTAAACCAATTACTTTGTATCTACAATGATTTCTGCTCATCTTTGGAAAGTTAGGAAAAAAAATGAACTCAACTTGACTAAAGGTCAGTATCAAAATCAACAACTCACTTTTGGCTGCACAACTCTAAAAGAAACACCATCTCACAAATCTTAAAAAACAACTGCAGATGGGATGAACACATAAGGTCTGTTATAAACAAAACATGTATGTTAATTTCGAGTCTTTGGTCTGACCAGTAAAAAAATCAACAGAAAGTTGGTAGATTTTTTGTTGTTGTTGTTGTTGTTGTTGTTGATTAGGCTGATATATAAAAATGCTAGAAAACCTGCACCTAGAAGCCATAAGAATTATCGGAGGTATATGCGGAACTAGCCACCAGAAACTTTACAAAAAATCCGATCCGGATTCTGAACATGATGTTCCACAAAATTATACTAGGCCTCTGTCCCCAGTATATGTGACCTCTTTCAGCCCGTTCTTAATTGGGCGAATGTTTGTTCGCGAACCTAGTTGGAAGTATGGCGTCCATATAGCTTCGCTCAACATGTTCTGGGACCATCGCACGGACATTATCTCTGACTGGCTGAGAGCAGAGCTCTCCTGTGGTTGAAGAACAAATAAAAATAAAAATGGATGACTTTTTGTGCACATTTGATTGACCCTTTTATCAGAGAACAGTTAAGGGACGTTAAAAATCCAAGAATTAACTATACTTTAATTGTATACATAACCGACTGCCTACTCATACCTCTGAACTTCCTCAAACATTAATAATTATGTTATTGTACAAAAATCCATCTTTCCCTTTCCCTCTCCCCACCCCCTCTGTTTCCACACTCCATTTCTCTCTCCCTAGTATTTAGTGAATACTCGTTGTTTTTTTGTGATTTTTTGTTTTTTGTTGTTGTTGTTTTTTGTTTTTTTTTGTCTTGATTTTAGTTTTTTTTTTGTTTTTTTTTATTCATCTGTTACGTCTCATTGATTGTCAGCGAAGTGAAATTGTTCGTCCGCCATACACTTTTTTTGTTTTGTTTTGTTTTGCCACTGTAAGAGCTCATCGCCTATCTGCTGTAGGTATAGATGAAACCAAGAAGAAGAAAGGAAAGTGATCCCGACAACAACAAAGGAGATTGGAAAATGTTGACGGTGGATGGGTTGAAGGTGTAGTGCGGCCTTGTGATCATGAAGAACATCATCAAAGTGAATAGCGATGCCCACTACTGGCTCCAAGTCTCTACACTAGAGAATGTCATCAGTACAGACAGATTCTTTCAAATCTGTTGATACCTCTACTTTGTCAACGCTGCTGACAAACTGCAATCTATTCAATATGAACAGTGTGCGTTGGAACTTTAGGATGAGTATGTGCCACATGAGAATGTCATGGTGGATGAGGCAATGGTGCCACTCAAGGGTCATCTTAGGTTAAAACAGTTTTTGAAGGTCAAACCCGTAAAGTTTGTAATCAAGCTGTGGGTGTCGGCGGATTCTGTGACAGCCTTCTGCTACAACTTGGAAGTCTACACAGGTAAACATGGACAGCAGATCAACAGACTAATGAGACTCGAGTTGCCATTGGCCCATTCATAACTTTGGCCAGATAATTTACACGGGTAACTTCGACGCGTCACCCATTCTGGCGAGTGGGAAGACCTCTGTCGGACAATGTGTCCAAACCCTGCTGACATCATAAAAACGAACGCAGAAGCCCTCGGCTCCCTCGAGGTGGCGTCAATGTGAAGCATGTTGGCGACAGCATGGAAGGATCAACACATCGACTACTACCTGTGTACTGCCCAAACGGCTCAAAGAACCACAGAGGACTCTCATTTTCCAATCTCCGACGACAGAGGGACGGCACCGAGGTAGAGCTCTCCTGTTCTCCTACTGTGGCTTCCTATACCAAGTACATCAATGGAGTAGACAAACTAGACCAGATTGTCACATCAGAAAATTGCATCAAATGGTTCCAACGAGCGGAAACTCAACTCAAAGAACCAATGCCTACGTCGTGGACGAATACGCCATTGAGGTTGAAAAAGTTGTGAAGAGTGATGTTTTTGTCCTTCAGGCTAGACCTGGCTTATGGCTAGACCTGTCCTTTTGACCATGCACCGAAGACAATGACAACGATCCACGTTTGGATCGAATGGACTGTGAGAGGTGAGGCAACCATCATGTCTGTGAGGTGTGCAATCACCACAAAAGACAAACCACGAAACCCAGGCAACAGAGACAGCCCCTTCAAAGAGAAAAACAACCATGAAATGCGAAAACTGTAACATGTGTCTGTTGCAATCAGTGCAACTGTTTCATCTCTGTGTGACAGTTGACACTGAAGTGGAAGACACAAATACTCAGTGACTGACCTGTATTATAGTGTATATGATCCTGTTTTTCTCATATGTGTTTCTAATGGGTGTTGGATACACTGGATATTGAAAAACGCGCGTGTATGAGACTCAACAACCATTTCCTGGTGTGTGTATGTGTGTGTGTGTGTGTGAGTGTGTGTGTGTGTGTGTGTGTGTGTGTGTGTGTGTGTGTGTGTGTGTGTGTGTGTGTGTGTGTGTGTGTGTGTGTGTGTGTGTGTGTGTGTGTGTGTGTGTGTGTGTGTGTGTGTGTGTGAATTACTAGCTTACTTCAGATGTAACTTTAGTTTTTTTTAGTAATAGTTCTTTGAGTTTTGAAGCTGTTTTAAAGGCATCAGACGGAAAGGAAAAGTCCATATGCGCATATCGGATTTTCTGATTTTCAGATACCACCTTGAACTGAACAAGAGAAACAGCATGTGTACCACTGTCATGTTTTAGAAGAAGAAGTGCACGTGTTGATGATGGAGCTAAAAATTGGCTGTATAGAATATAGCACTAAAGTTAGAATGAATATTTTATTGAATAAATGACTCCCAAAGTTTGATCTTTGAACAGAATTGGAGAATTTTTTTAATTAGCGCTCAAAAGACCTCACACACACAAAGTCCCATCTGGTATGCAAGTGACTACAGTGGACACAGTAGGTCAGAAAAAAAGTATCAAATCAAGTAAAAAGAAGTAGGTTTTTAGAATGTATACTATATTGATAATCATCACTTCAAAGTGGAAGATACCGAATTTATTAGTTTTTGAGAAAACGAGCTTTGAAAGATGAGAAGTGTATTATGTTGGATGTCAGGGATTGCTCCTGTATGGCTGGTAAATTATTATTTTCATTCCCAGCCACTTTACACAGATTAAGGATGTCCTCACAAGTATTTTCAAATAAATATGTTGCAGTCTGACTTCTTACAAAAATATTGACGTACCTGACATCCGACATATTAAAAAATGTACCTTTTCTTTCTGACAACCAAAAGCACAAAGTTTCATCCATTCTGCTATTCAGTCATTTTAGTGCAGGTAACAGAGACACTGGAAAGTCAGTTTTGAGGAATTTGTTTCTTTTCTTGACATAGCACCAAAAAAACTACAAAAAGAGTCGAACATCAGCATTACAGCAAAGTATGACAATGTCATAAATGTGACTTGCCAGTGCAATAATTATTGAAGAGTCTACATTTCTCTTCAACTACAAATGTAAAAACATATATTTAAACACTAATGATTTTGGGCTGTTAGTTTTACTGCAGAATCATAAAATGTTGAACATGAGTTTGCGACAGTAGTAAGACTTGACAGTACAAGTCTCTACAACATTAAACTTTCTCTTCAGCTATAAAAATACACATCAGGTAGTAAGTACTTAGATCCAGAGTACTGCATTCAATTTCCTTTTTGATAGGCATTACATACAGTTGGCTTGTAATTAAAGCATTGTAACCCTGTTGAGCACTTCCGACTGGCTACTTCAGTCAAAAAAAAAAAAAACCCAACATTTAACAGCAGTTCATACCACCTCCTCCAGTATAAAAAGAGACTGTACCTTGAATGTTTCAAGGGGGGCGGGGATAGCTCAGTGGTTAGAGCACCGGACTCGTGATTGAAAGGTCGCGGGTTCGAATCCCTGCTGGAACGGCGGGAGAATTTTCTTCTCCAGGGTCGACTTTCTGTGCTGACTCTTATTTCGGTATCCGTTCCACCCCCGTGTTACCACAGTAGCACGTAAAAAATCCCGGTCATTCTGCCAAAAAGTGCAGGTGGCAGGTTACAGCTAAACACGCATACACCTTACGTATGTGGATTTTATTGAACCGTGCTTCGGCATTGGTCACAACTTGTCCCTAATATGTCAACTGACATCTGAGGACATTAAGCATCAACTCATCATCATCATCAGAATGTTTCAAGAAAAAGCACACCAAACAGCAGAGCACAAAGAAAAAGATAAAAACTCTTACAAACAAACATGAAACAACATTGAATTTTGAGTGTCCCACTGGTATTTCACATCTCCAACTAGGTCAACCGATCTACTCGCCGAGGGACCAGCACAACCCTAGCCATCATCAACACTACTTACTTGGGGGGCATGGCCTACTCCAAAGGTACTGATTTTGGAAGACGTGAAGAAAAAGTCTCAAGGGTGGGTGCAGCAGCCACACCCTCCTCAGTGAGGTCATTTCCATCCTTGATTGCGTTCGGGAAAAAGGAGAATTTCCTGTGGTCAGTACAACACTTGACAGGTATGGGAATGATGGGCTCTTGTGATACTAGGATAGTCACCCGGTATTCACTGGTCTTGCTTTCCTGCACCTATGTTGGAGATATGCTCAGCCTAGTGTTGTCAGCATGTTGTTGAGATTGGATATCCTGCAGCATCTCTGTGGTGTCCACCATGCTGCCTTTTGCTGTACAGATTCTAGGTGGTTGATCAGCTTGATGTTGTTTGGGTGCCAGATAGAGCTTGCATATTCCAGGACTGGTGTGACAAGTGCATTTGTACTTGTAGGCCGTGCCTTTTACTAAAGAGGAGCCGATCTTCAGGGTTCTTCCCGGAACCTAGGGTCCTGCTTGCTTTGTTGGTGATGTTGATATGTCTCCCAGGTGGCGTCTGAGGTCAGTGTGACACCCAAGAAGTGAGTACTTTTGACTGACTTGAGCATCTGGCCATGCAGAGTGTTTACTCTTGCTTTTAGTAACACTTAGGATGTCCCATCTGTCCAGGTGGAAGCACATGTTCCATCTGCCTTCTCATTACCCATACAGAAGATCATTTTGGAGTATTGCTTGATCTTCAGCTGTGGAGATAGGGCACTGACAGATGGTGTCATCTTCAATCTGAGTCTGGAGGTACGCAGTTGTGGCAGGTCACTGATGTATAGGACAAACAATTCTGAGTCCCATGGGACAAAGTTCGACCTCATACCATCAACATGACACTGACAGCTTCTTGATCTCTCAGGAAGCTCTTGATCAATGTGTTTGTTCTACCGGTGATCCCATAATGGGACATCTTGTGAAACAGGCTTGGAGAAGTCCACCCCACAAGGTCTACCAGTTTCCCCGCCTGAAAGTCATGCGCAAGTTCACTGATTTTAGTGATTAGGCCAAGGAGCAACCACATCTGAAGCCATGTTGTTCAGGAGCTATGATGATGTTGTCTTACTGCATGATGCTACTGATGATAATATGTGAGAATCTTGCACTAGTTGCAGACGACACTGATGAAAGAAACTGGTTGGAACCTTTTTGAATTAGACAGGTGTGATAAGCGTGGTTCTCCAATCTTCAGGCACAGTGCTGCTACTGAATGCGGAGTTGATGATCAAGGTCATACTCATAGCAGGGGCAATTTTGTCCTACTCCTGGTCATGTCAACAGTTACTGGTCTGAAATAATCAGACAATAACAAACAATATGAGAAACATCATCAACCAAAAATCCTATCCACAAACATAATTTATCCATCAAATACAATGAATCATTCAATAAAATGAAACCTATCAAACCTAAACTGAAACCAAACAACCAAATACAAAGCCTAGGAGAACTTATTAAACCATCAACGGGGGCGGGGATAGCTCAGTGGTTAGAGCGCCGGACTCGTGATTGAAAGGTCGCGGGTTCGAATCCCTGCTGGAACGGCGGGAGAATTTTCTTCTCCAGGGTCGACTTTCTGTGCTGACTCTTATTTCGGTATCCGTTCCACCCCCGTGTTACCACAGTAGCACGTAAAAGACCCCTGTCATTCTGCCAAAAGCGCAGGTGTCAGGTTACAGCTAAACACGCATACACCTTACGTATGTGGCTTTTATTGAACCGTGCTTCGGCATTGGTCACAACTTGTCCCTAATATGTCAAATGACATCTGAGGACATTAAGCATCAACTCATCATCATCATCTTAAACCATCAATCATCATAGTTCAGGAGCTGTGTGAGAGTCGAGGTGGACGTCCTGGGCTGTCCGTCCTAACGAACCTTCTGGTTTCCGTGGACGTAAAGAGTTATTGAACCATGCTTCGGCATCGGTCACAATTTGTCCCTAATATGTCAACTGACATCCGAGGACATTAAGCATCACTTGATTATCATTAAACCATCAAACAGGGTTCCAGGCGAGATCAAAAGATCAAGAAAGTTCGCGTTTCGTATTACAACACCGATGACGTCCGATCAAACCAAGTTGCTTTTTACATGAATCATGAAGTTGCTTTTTACATGAATGATTACATAAAATGATACTTTTTATATGCTTTTTACATGGATCTTGTAAAACGATCTTTCGCTAACATAATAGGTGTAATCTTTTCTTGTTTTCTTTAACCAAACGGCGCCGACAAAGACGGGCTCTGTGCCACTGTCCGTTGTGGTTGAATTTCAGCAGTAAAATCACACTTTATCAGACATATTTCCCAAACCGCTTCAAAATATCTGCTGCAATTATTTCATTTTCACACACATTCTACACACACTCATGACAAAAAATAAATAAACATCTTTTATTGTCAGCACAATCAAGTCACCCATTGTAGACCCACCTTTTGGCGCTTAGTCAAGTAAATACAAGGTACATAAAACTCCACCAGAGGTACATTTTTTTCCTGTCAAGGACTGGGCTTTGTCAAAGTGTAGACAGCCATGCCCAAGGTGCTCATAGTCAGTGCCTTTGATATTACTGAAAACAATAATAAAACTATAAATAAGACAGCTAATCGAACGTTAAAATTATGTGAAAATAATGAAGCAACACTTAATCAAAATCTATATCTTTTCAACTAAAACACATCAGCTCCATCAGCAAAACAACTGGTAGATGAATGTTTGAACTTTTCTTTGCTTGTTTGGGTACGACATGAATGACACCGCATTTACTTGGGTTGATTCCATTTGCCATGTTCCCATTCTCATATTAGTCTGATTCTTCCGTACTGAAGGCTGTCATTTGCAAAGAGTCTAGCACTGGAGTGGTGGGCTGTATCGGGTCAGTTGTTGATATATGTCAAGAAGAGAACAGGGCCTAGGAGAGTACCTAAAAGAGGGCTCAGGGTCCTGTTGCCTACTCCATAGTATTGCTGTTACATGGCACCAGATTAAAAAATGTGCGCAAATCATCAGCGAAAAATGATAGCGCTAACAATCGAAATTTGCTAGTCAAATATTTAGCTTTTGCGTTTTCCTGGGCGTTTTCCTGTAACAAAACATTGAAATGACAACTAAAAAATTTAGAAATCGTTTTGTGGCAACCATATACAAACTGTGCACATGCGCGTGCACACACAAACGAACACACTTAAATGAAAACAGCAAAGGTGACAACACCCTGAGCGGTTCAGAAGCTGTGTGAAAGTCGAGGTGGCCGTCTTGATACGTCCTCATGGACGTAAAGCAACATTATAAAGAACGACAACACCCACTGTCCTTTCGGATGCTGTCCCACAACACGTTTCAGCTTCTGCCACATGCTCAAACAACCCTGGTGCCAATATTACGGACAATCCCGGCATCTTCAGGAATTTTGCGAAACGTTTGAGATTCAGTAACATAATAATAATAATGTACATTTATCATGCGCTCATCAACGCCCTGAGCACTCACATGATATATATTAACCTAAATATGATATTTTATACACATGTAGAGCATAGTCCTATCAATTTTCTTTCACATAAAGTATCACACACACACACACACACACACACACACACACACACACACACACACACACACACACACACACACACACACAGAGAATAGAACTGGGGGGAAGGGGTGATAGGGAGATTATATATACCTATCGCTACACTGTCACCACCGGCAGAATGACTTCTGCATTCAGATGGGCAGCGAAGAGAGCCATTTTAATGTTTTAGTAGGAAGTGATGGACAAAGTCACAAGACAGTGTCCACAAACCACAGCCTTTTATCTCACAAGTCAGTTCTGTAAGTGACTAAATAACCATCTCTGTTTTGTCCTTGACAAGCACGCCCCTCTCTGTATGCGTTTCAGTGCTATAGGTGGTTCTGGTCCTGCTTACCTCTTTGAACTGGTGCATGTCTACACTCCGTCTTGTACACTATGCTCTTCTGCATGCTGGAAATCCAACAATACAAACGCAAGACCTTGCTTTCGCACCTTCTGTTGCTTTGGACCCCACATTTAGAATTCACTCCCACAAGACCTTAGACACTGCCATCTTTTAAAGCCAAACTGGAAACCTTCCTCTTCTCACAGTATTTCCATCCTAACTAATATCAGTACCCCGACGCGATGCCCCCGACTTTTGCACCGGACCCCCCTGCAGATCTTGGCCTCGTCACCAGCAGGGCGGAGCCAGGTCTCCGTCAGCAGCATCATGTCGATGTTGTTGTCCTGAATGGAGGTGGATATGTCGGACCTCCTCCTGGAAGTGCCGACGGATCTTGTACTGAGAGAGTGTGTTTTCGGCTGAACTGAGAAGAACTAAGGGGAATGTGAAACAGCTGTCTGTGAGGGGGACGCAGCGGAGCGCTGAGCTAGGAGGCTGAGAGGTCGTCACGGTCACTGGGTGGAGAGGAAAGTGGTACGGAAGTAGTGTGTTGACACTGGTCAGAGTGAAGGAGAAAAGCTGAACGGACTGATGGTAAAAGTCAAGCTCGGCAGGTTGATTGGAGAGCTGGAAGAATCGGATGGAAATCGATCACGAAAACCGACGATCACTTTGATCTTCCTCCGCTCATTCTTCCCTCCTCTTCTCGATCGGCGTGGCTTTCTGGGCACGTTTCTCGCAATGCCGAGACTGTGATCACCTGGGGGGCAGAGGAAGACTGTGATCACCTGGGGGGCAGAGGAAGGGGGGAGGTGCAGCAGCGGTTCCCAGAGACGGAAGGTCATGTCGAGTGTAGCGGGGCACAGGGGCGGCACAGGTGGCAAACAACTCTTTCTTCTCTGTGTTGTGTAGTTCACTGTTGTTGCGACGCACGGCTGCACTAAACTGAACACAACATGACCGGCTGGCGGCAAGCAGTGTAAGACTGACAGCGGAGTAGAGTCAGGACTTGCAGAAACAGAACAAGACCAACTGTCCTCATGTCTTCCAGTGGAAGTGACACACACACACGCGCACACCTCTTAGTTTCGCTTTTCAGTACAGACGGACGGCTTTGGTCTGAGTCTCAGTCAGTCTGGTCAGACGGCGTATGGGGGTGGGGGGGTGTTCTAGACTGATAGTTATTTCTCCTTCATTTTTACTGTCAGTGTCTTCTTCTTCAGTCTTCCCCCCACATCTTCAGTGTGTATCACAACCGTTAGTTAAAAAAGAGGTCAGTTTTCCCACCTGACGAAGTCACATCAGTTTGTCGAAAGGTCGGAGTGTGTGCTCAAAATAGACGTTTGCGAAAAGCTTCAGATATTTTTTTCTTGTGCTTTTTGCCAATGCTTATGCACCGGCCGCTACGGCGGCCTTTCCGAGCTCTTTTCAAGTCATTCTTCAGTACTTCTTTATCATTCACACAAGTTCACTGTGACACTGAGGCCGGCTATGATTGCGCACTGGGAGAATGAATAATAGATTTAAAAAATAAATTAAAAAAATGACACGTTATGGATAGCAGTTTCGAACAGTCTCGGTGTGTGTGCCATCTGAGTTTCCATGCGTCTGCTTTTGAATATAGAATAACCGTTTGTATCTTCTTCACAAAGGCATGTTTGCGAAGAAAATTACAGTAAGAAAAAAAAAAAAAAGGCAGTGGATAAATTCTGTAAACATGCGGTCGGTCATTAAAAAATATTTTGGCAATGGAAGCCGGCCTGCACCAGCTCCTGCTCCGAAGGGAAACAACTCCCGGTGCACGAGCCATGGCCGTGTCAACACCGAAGTGGCGAAAGAGCAGAGCAGAAGATGACATCAGAATTATGTGTGTTGGCCTGACAGTGGTGGACTTGATTACCACCATTGAACGATATCCAGAGGAAGATTCGGACCAACGGTCTGTACAAGCAAAATAAGAGGACTCCACAAAGTTTCGCTTTCAGTTTCATGAGTTACGTCAATACTACAATAGCAGATGAGACATGCCGTCTTGCGTGATGGTCAACAAGTGCCACAAAGTAATGTTGTTGAGGACTTTGGTTGCATTTGTCGTGAAATGCCCCCAAACAGTCTTGATCTCCATGTTGAAAGGGTACTTATAACTATAGATGATGATGAGTTGATGCTTAATGTCCTCAGATGTCATTTGACATATTAGGGACAAGTTGTGACCAATGCCGAAGCACGGTTCAATAAAATCCACATACGTAAGGTGTATGCGTGTTTAGCTGTAACCTGACACCTGCACTTTTGGCAGAATGACCGGGATTTTTTACGTGCTACTGTGGTAACACGGGGGTGGAACGGATACCGAAATAAGAGTCAGCACAGAAAGTCGACCCTGGAGAAGAAAATTCTCCCGCCGTTCCAGCAGGGATTCGAACCCGCGACCTTTCAATCACGAGTCCGGCGCTCTAACCACTGAACTATCCCCGCCCCCTTATAACTATAGTATAACTAGTGGCATTTTATAGATACAGTTGCTTTGACCGTTCTCAAAACTGTTTCGCCTGGATATAACCAGACTAGTTGACTCGGCGTGAAACACCAACTTGCTTAGTTAATCTCAAAGCTGTTGGACATACTGTAATAAGACATATATCTCTTTTATTATATATATATCTCTCACACACACACACACATACACACAAGGTGTCAGAGGAGAGAGTTTATCAGTTAGAATTACTACATGTCACATGTTCTAGTTCTTTGAGCAGACCCAGATCAGAGCTGACCCATGATACTGCATGCAGACTGCAGGTATTCTTTGTACTCCAACAGGGGGCTGGGTTTCAGGAAGCAGAGAGGAGGCAATGCATCCAACATCTGTACAGTCCTCAGTCACCTCAACACTCCCTGTGAATACCTGGGGATCCTTCCCCCTGCCTCTGACCCTGAGTACAGGTAGGATACTCTGTCTCTATAGGTCATAGTACTTATGTATTACTATTAGTGTATGAACTATGATATATAGCAAAAATCTACGTTTAGGTCCATCAGCACAGGATTTTTAAAATTTAATTTGTCAGTGAGTCCTTAGTGTCATTAATCCTATCAAAAGTACTCTGTATATGTATTGTTTAGTCATATTGTACTTTCTGTCTGATTCAGTGGCAGGTATATATATATATGGAGAGAGATAGATTTTGATAATTTTTGTAGTATCAAAGAAAGATGTGACATTTCCACTTGCATTGATGACAAAGCAATCAACTTGATTTCCTGACAAGGCATTTGGAAATTTGGAAATCCCATGGGGATGAAGTGAAGATTGCTGACCTGGCACCCAGTGGCTATGCTGTCATGTCATTCCTGCATCCCTCCCGTGGGGACGGAATTGCCGTCATCCTCAGGACCAGCCTTTCTTCTCATCTGTCTGTCAAGTCTGACTTCGCTTTTACTTGCAACACTTTTTAACTTGTTCAGATTTCTGTCCCACTTTTTTTGGTGTGTATTGACTTTTTGTTTAACTGATATTATTAATCATCATGCCGAGATATCTCCGAGGGTGACCGCTACTAGAAATGGGAGGCGATCGGCAGACCTCCCGGTGGTTCCAGAGCAACCAGAACCCGTTTAAGTGTGAAAAACGTCAAAACACTCACAAACAACCCTGCACCGGACGCGCGGCCGAGCGCCTGTCAGATTGTTTACCGAAATTATAAACTTGCCCGGGCCCTTTTCCCCCGCCTAGCCGTTTTCAGCCTGGCCGTTTTTATTCCAAGACTCTAGCTCGATTTTTCGGCATCAGTTTTTGATTTTTCTGTTTCGACGATTCTACTTTCGTTTACAAACGGACGCCATCTTAGGGGTTGCTTTGCCAATTGCTTCCGTCAAAAAGTTAATGAATTATTTTTCCTAAAATCTAAAGCGTAGTTGCAGTTTTTTTTTATGTAATCCAAAAAGGCAGATAATGCAGGACATGGCTGTTATTATGATGATTTTTATGGAATTTAGGTAAATTATTTCTTCTTCGAATAGTGCATTGAGCTAATGAAAACTCCCATTGGAAGACGCTTTCAATGACTTCCGTTTACCGTTTAGCAGACGAAACTGAGGAATTTCGTTTCATACCGAGCAAAAACTACAAAATTACAGCGATTGAAAACATCCGAAAGAGAAAACATCCCTCAAAAAAAGAAGAGCACAAGAGGGAACAGCATTCAAAAGTGACAACGTTATTTGAGAAACACAATAAAAGCCGAACAAGAAAATGCGGCAGTGAAACTAACGGAAAAGCAATATAGGCATAAATTTCCCCAGTTTCTGCTAGCTTCTCAGTAGAGTAGTCGGTAACGCGCCGGGCTGCAATTTCACTGCCCAGGGTTCGAATCCGGTTTCTTCTCTCTTTTTTTTTTTTTTTTCCCTCTTTCTTTCTTTTAAATAATTGTTCAGCTGCTGCAATCGCGGACATGTGCAACCAGATTTTTTTTTTCTATGCGTATTACGTGTTGATATTTTTAAAAGATTATAATCAGTCACAAATGCGTGTGGCACGGCTGGCAGCTTCCTTTCCGCTAAGCGCGGGGAGAGTAGTGGTTGTGACAGGTCGTTCGCTTTTCCAACAGTAGATGGGGAGTGATTCTCTCTCTCTCTCTCTCTCTCTCTCTCTCTCTCTCTCTCTCTCTCTCTCTCAGTCTCTCTTCTTTTTTCTTCTTCTTCGTCCCCCACTCCCCACCCCCCTCCGTCACTGTGCATATGATTCAAGTGCACCAATTCAGTCGCTTGTAGGAAGAGTGCCAGAAACACGGCAAACAGTACATAAAAAAACAACAACAAAAAAACCAGACAGAAACGGCAGTAACACAACAAAAAATCACAGTCTATGAACTTACAATGACACAACAAACATTACAGTACGGGTGGGGGGGGAAGGGGGGGGAGGGGTGACCCCCCCCTCCAAAAAAAAAAAAAAAAAAAAAAAAACCCGGCTCAGATCAATTACTATTGCTTGATTAAAGATGAAAACACAGATTATTATTATTATTATTTTTATTTATTTTTAAAGAATTCAACAGGCCCTTTTCTCATTTTTT
Organism: Alviniconcha strummeri; assembly: GCA_963584105.1. NCBI lineage: Eukaryota > Metazoa > Mollusca > Gastropoda > Provannidae > Alviniconcha > Alviniconcha strummeri. Next base: position 7,616,809 of record OY757556.1, read on the forward strand.
TGCTTGTTTGTTTGTTGGTTTTTTGTTTGTTTTGTTTTTGTTTTTTGTTATTGACAAAAGAAATGAATTTAAAACAAAAAACTAAAACAAAACAAAACAAAAACACGATTTTTCAATAGGCACTTTCTTTCACGTTTTCCTCTCTCTCTCTTCCCCCCCCCCCCCCCCCCCCCCCTTCATTTTATTATTTAGACTGACAGCTTGATATCAACACTAAAGGTCTGAATGTTCAGTCGGTTCCTTCAGGACAATCATGTGTGTGTGTGTGTGTGTGTGTGTGTGTGTGCGTGCGTGCGTGCGTGCGTGCGTGCGTGCGTGCGTGCGTGCGTGCGTGTGTTGTGTGTGTCATTTTTGTTGGCCGTTTCATTAAAAACAACATGCATCCGTCCTTTTATACCTTTCACTCACATCCAGATTTCCTTGCATAATATAGGTATATATGGTAGTTTCACAGAAAAAGGGCTATCTGCATGGGCAAAATAAAAACTGAAGGAAAATAAATTTACGGTTTAAAGTTATTAAGAGGTAACACCCCATCTCTACTCCCGTTATACAAAGAACCCACAATGAAACAGAATAAACAAGACAACACACACACACACGCCCGCCCGCTCGCGCACGAACGCACGCACCTGGACAATTGGCTTTGTGAAAAACGTCATACTATAGGTGTGGTCCCTTAATTGCAGCTTACATTGATAAGAACTAATAACTGTAAAATGTTGCTGGTAAAAGCGATGTCTATTCAAGCATGTCATCCATGCCAAAAAGAATAAAGATTACACTAAAATTAATTGCCAGGATGAGAACAATTGTCTACTAATAACTGACACTGCTAGATAAGTTCAGAATGTCTGGGTTACTTGACAAGGATCAAAATAGGTGTGAGATGCTGTCATCAGCATGGCTACAGAAAGACTGAATACTGAAGAATCACTGACATACGATGATCCTGCACTAAGACTAATTTTTTGTTTCTTAATACAGGCCTAATGTGGTGTAGTTGGGTATATATTTTTTATAAAGAAGGGAAGAGAATAAATTATTTTATGAAGAAAGAAAGGATGACTTGAAAGTAATGTGTGGACTCAGTAAAATCAGTCATTTCTGAAACTAAACTGCTGATATGGGACTCAAATTAATAATTCGTATTTAAACAAACGAACAAAAAAAGAAAAAGTAGGATTACAGCATACACGTATGAAGGTGCCGACTGAAGTGCATGCATACTGCACTCTGCCTTCGGGTTTAACTGAAGTTTATTCATGTTCAAGTAAAACTGTACAAACGAAATGAGCGCATGAGCATTAAACAAGCTATACACACTCATTACAAATGCTCATTAGACATAACTGACAGTAAATCTACTCAAAAACAGCGGGCATTTTATACTGCATTCAGTCTTTGCTGACTGAAGTTTTATTCTGCCTTATGCAGAGAGGCAGTTAAAACTGCAACGCTAAGGAGAGTTTTCTTCTTTGCGATATGTACCGCTGCCCAGTGACCAGGAGTGCGGTAACGTAAACAGTCCGGCGGCTGGCTTTCTTCAGGCGTAAGAGCCGGCGCCGGCCTGCGGGGGGGGACAGCGGGTAGGAGGGCTCCTGATACTGTATTTGTTGAAGTATCACCCATCTTTATCACTAACAAATGTCAATCAAACCACTGAGCTACCATGGATTCAGCTTGGATTTTCTAGTAGCGGGGTCTAACAGAGAGAAAGAAGGGAAAAGGCCTGGAGATAACATGGCATGATATTGTTAAATTGATTGTTCATGGTCCTGTAGGTAAGTTAGTATAATTTAAAAAGTTGTTGGGGGGTCTAATATTATTAGTAATATCACCTCGATGTAATCAGACATAAGATATTGATTGACATCTTCCAGACTGTGTGATATTATCACAGTGCAAGTCTATCTACGCTCTAGTAGCAGACGACTCATGGGAAGCTACTCTGCATGTGAGCCTTCCTTTGTTTGCTGAATGGAACTGTCATCAATTGTTCCTGTGTCATAATCCCCTCTTGTGCGACTGACTGCGAGACAGTGTTGGTGTGGCAGACGGCGACTTATCAGAACAGCTTTAGAACAAAGCAAACCTCACACTGCAAGAGGCCATGCAGCTGAATAGACAAACGGAAGCCAGGAAAGAAAGTCAGCTCCTCATCAGGGAGAGCAGGTCAAGCGCCACCTGTGTTGTAGACTTCATAAAGAAGAAGCCATGGACATCATCGCTGTGGACAGAACACTCCCAGCAGCCACCATAACCCTCCAGTCCACAACAAATGCATGTACTGTGGACGGGACCAACATGCTCGAGATGCATGTCCGGCTAAATCTGCGACATGCAGGGCATGCTCAAAATGGGGACACTATGCGATGGTGTGCAGGTCAACCAAGAGACCCAACCACAAGACAGTCCATCAGGTCAGTGACACCGAGAGCAAAGAGGACATCGCAAGCCCACTTTCTCAGGTCTGTTGACAAGGACTTTGAGTTTGACAACTACTGGACTGCGACCCTCAGTGTCGACGGACACCCAACAGTGTTCAAGCTGGACACAAGTGCATCAGTCTGAGTGATCAGCAGCAAGGAACCATGGCCCCAGGGACAGCAACTGCAGCCATCAAGAAGAATTTTGCATGGCCCGGGGGGATCCACCTTGTCCTCATCTGCACACTCACAGTGAACCTGAGCTACCATGACAGGACAATAAAAGTCTACATCCTAAGTGACCTGCCATGCTCACTCCTCAGCAAGCGAGCATGCATGGAGCTGGGCATGGTCAAGCGCATTGACACACTGGCCAACTCATCCACACCCGACTTCACAGGCGAGTTCCCAGGGCACTTCTCTTGCCTGGGAACAGCACGAGAGGATGCTTGTCCATCCATGCACCAAAGAAGATTGGGCATCCATTAATACCAAAGGTCAAGATGGAGCTGGGGAACATGGAAAAACAAGGAGTCATCTCACCTGTCACCAAGCCAACCAGCTGGTGCTCAGGCATAGTGGTTGTGCCAAAACCAAATGGCTCCATTCACATTTGTGTGGACCTCACCCACCTCAACAAGGCTGTGCAGAGAGAGGTCCACCCAATGTTCTCAGCCTGGCCAAACTGGGACAGAGCAAGATTTTTAGCAAGCTCGACGCCAAGAGTGGCTTCTGGCAGATCCCACTTTGCCCAGAGTCCAGACTCCTCACCACCTTCATCACGCCGTTTGGCCACTTCTGCTTCAATCAGCTCCCCTTTGGCATCAGCTTCGCCAGTAAAATCTTCCAGTGGACAGTGTCACAGATCCTAATAGACCTTGATGGGGTCATATGCCACATGGATGACATCCTTGTCTATGCACCAGACCAAGTGACGCACGACCAGTGCCTCAGGGAAGCAGGCGTCACACTCAGTGAGAAGTGTGAATTCTCCAAAACATCCATCAAGTTCCTGGTGCACACACGATCCGGAAGATGTGTGAATAAGCCCAAACGGCTTGATCTGTGAAGTGACAATGAGAGTAATGACAATCAGAGTACAGTCCTTCCATTTCACTTCGATGAAGAACATATTCTGATTATGACACACGCACACACAAAAGAGAGTTTATTATGTAACCAGTGTATACCCAAAGTGTAACCATTAGCGGTTTCGTAAAATGTGGAAGAGCCTATTTGCATGCGTCTCAGTAGTTTAGCTTTCACTTCACATGATGACGACACTCCTCTAAAGGAAAAGAAAACACGCACACAAAGCTCCCTCATGTTGGAAAGGGAGAGAAGACTTGTATATATATATTGGTATAACCAACTGTATTGTATACATGTTCCGGGCATGCTTTCGAGCTTAGCTTGTAAACACTTTCCGGGTTTTTGTGTGTGTACCCGAACTGGCCGGTGATGCATGTCAATGCTGACAATTAGGTCTTTGTTCACTGACTGAGCAGACAGGTGCAGCCAGATCAACAGCTTAGATTCTTTATGCACTACCCGCTTCAGTAAGACACTTGATGTTGTTCACAGATATGCTCTGTTAGTCAGTAACAGTCACATGCTATAATGCTTTGAGTAACGAGGCTGGAGCCGGTCAGTTTATGACTGACTTCCTCCTGCTTACGGCATGGTCCCAAGTGCCACCCGTGTCACTGTCCGTCTCGTTGTGTGCTTAGGTGGAACTGCTGTAATGATTATCTCACTCTTCCTGTTTAGTTAAGAATGAGCTTGGTAATCCGTATTTTTCACTGTTACTTTATTGTGTACTTTTATATACTGGAGTTCATCAGTTAATTGACTGCTCTGCTGATGTAGTCCCTGACCTCTCTGTACATGGTGGGCCAGTAGACGTGAGGCCTCAGCAACTCCATGGTGCGCTCTATGGGATCAAGCAGACCCGGACCACTCCATACTACCCCCGTGGCAACACGCAGTGCCAGCGATTCAATCGCTTGTTGCATGATCTGCTTCGAACCCCAGAACAGAAGTCCAAGTGGCCACAGTACCTCCCAGAGCTCGTGCAGGTGTATAACAGTATGCCTCACTCTTCCACTGGGTTTTCACCGCACTTCCTCCTGTTCAGCCAGGAACCTCAGCTGCCAGTTGACCACCTGCTTGGGCGCACAACCATGTCCCTGGTTGGACCCACCGACTGGGTACGATAGCATCGGCTGTGCCTGCAGGCTTAACACACCAGACACTGTTTCCTGGTTGGTTGGTGTACAAATAAAAGTTATGTTATAGCAACCTCTGACTTGTGACTCTTCATCCATGCTTCCAACCTGCTACCCTAACTCCCCACACCGCTCCCCTACAAAGTTGGCGCTGCGAGAGATGCAATCAGTTATGCAATCGATTAGGGTTCTCAGTGAGTATGACTACATCTCTGTTAGTTGATTGTTACTCCGTATATGCCACAACTTCCATTTTCCATTTCTTTATATAAGGTCCTGTATTCTCAGTTGTGCATTTCTCTAGTGAGACGTTTTATTGTACTGCGGGGCCTTCACATGGCTTGATACTGAAATCATGGTTTGAGATGGCAGACGTCACTTGTGTGCCGTTCATGTGGTAAATGACATGCAGTATGTAGTATTTGATTGTTACAATGTGCTCTGTGTTGATATTTCATTTTTTCGAACATGTTGTTTTGAGGTCTTGTAAAGCCAATTGTGGAACGTCCTCCGTTTTATGTCCCAGATGGCAGTAGGTTTTTGAGATGCAGTAAGAACAGATGTTTCTTTTGGAGTTTTCATCATTAACAAAAGGGATCCTCTTTTTCATCCTTTTGTCTTGTTTCAAGCATTGTTTTCTGGGTCTGTCTGGTTTACTTGGCTTAAATGCAGTAATCATTTTGCTCCTTTATTGCAATGCAGTCATTGCTTGGAGATGTTTCTCTTTTCTTTTTTTTTTTTAGTTCGCCAGGCTCTTACTACTGTGTTAGCAAACAGGGGTACAGTTTCAGTGCATGGATGTATTGGGTCCCACTTTGATGGTTTGTTAAGTCAACTCTTAGATGCCCTACACCCTTTAGTTTTGTTTATTGCTATGTGATTAACCAGTGATGATGCTGGTTATGATTGAGATTGGGGGGGTGTAACCGAGTGTATTGTATACATGTTCTGGGCCATGACCCTTGAATCTTTTCTTTTCCTGTCCTTTTCCTTTTTGACTGGGTAGGAGTTTTATGGCCCCAGTTATCTAAGGTGTTAAAACCTGAGCGCTGGGCCAGCAGCGTCCCTTTTCCCCCAGTATCCCTGCAGAGGCAGGTTGTTTGTTTACTGTTGCGGCCTGTGTTCATCTCAGGGGAGAGCCTACACTGTTTCCTGGTTGGTGTGCAAATAAAAAGTTATGTTATAGCAACCTCTGACTTGTGACTCTTCATCCATGCTTCCAACCTGCTTCCCTCAATACCCCACACTGCTCCCCTACATTGGTATTATGACCTGATATTCAGGCCCTCTTTGAATTTGGTCACAGTGTACTTGTCCTCTGTCTACATGCATGAACTATATTAATGAAGTACTGTATGAAGTATAGCTGGAGACTCAACATCTCATTTATCAAACTGAACTGTTCAGATTTGTGCAAGTATAAATGAATAGAGTAGAAAATAATCTCAGCCCACCTCAAATAAACAATCAATCATGAAATACTGAATCAAAAGAAAACTGTCCATGGATTAAATTTAAAGTTAAAAAATAACTTGGGAGGGAGGTGTGGTATTATCGCAGTGCAAGTCTATCTATGTTCTAGTAGCAGATGACTCAAGGGAAACTACTCTGCATGCGAGGCTCGTTCTAGAGATCAAGGCCTTCCTTTGTTTGCTAATTGCTGAATAAACAGATGACTGTAAGTGATTGTTCCTGTGTCATAATCCCTCTTGTGCGACTGTGACTGTGAGATAGTGTCAACAAACAACATCACACTGTGTGTGTGTGTGTGTGTGTGTGTGTGTGTGGTGCATAGGATTTGTGGGGGGATGGGGGGGAGTGGTGCATTGGGTAATTGGCAGGGGTGGGGGGAGTGGTGCATTGGTGGGGGAGGGGGAGGTGCGTGAGTAGTGCATGGGGGGGGGGGGGAGGTAGATGCTGTGTCAGGGGGAGGGTGGTACTGAGGGGGGGGGGGGGATTAGGCGTTTGAGGTGTATTGGGGGGGTGCATGGGGGGGGGGGGGGGGGGTTGCATTGGCTGGGTACACAATTTGCATGTAGCTCTCTCTCAGAGCCTCTTGATTTAAAAATTGAAGAGCATATATATGTATCCTAAACACATACATGTGCTTAATATCATTTACAACAGGGGTGGTTAAAAGAGGACTTTAAGCAACATGGCATCATGACCCAGGGCTGTCTGAGCAGTGATCGACCCTGCCCAGTGGCCACAGTTGTGGTCAGTAGGCACACTGGTAGTCGCACCATCATCTTCTGTGACAAGTTCGTGCTGTGTGTGTGTGTGTGTGTGTGTGTGTGTGTGTGTGTGTGTGTGAGAGAGAGAGAGAGAGAGAGAGAGAGAGAGAGAGAGAGAGAGAGAGAGAGCATTTTAGGTTCTTGTGTGTGTACATGGGTGTGTGCATATTTGTGTGTGTGTGTGTGTGTGAGAGAGAGAGAGAGAGAGAGAGAGAGAGAGAGAGAGAGAGAGAGAGAGAGCATCCCATGTGTGTGTGTGTGTGTGTGTGTGTGTGTGTGGACACAGAAAGAGAGAGATACATATATTAATATAATAATGTTACTCTTTTATATGCTGTTTCTCCCATTACAAAGCAAGAACATAACAGTCAAAAGAAACTTCCATGAGCACACATGCATGCATACATGCACACACACACACACACACACACACACACACACACACACACACACACACACACACACACACACACACACACACACACACTATTATTCTGACTGCTTTATTAGCTAGCCACACTGGCATACAACCATGAAACTGATAACCAATGATGATAATAACTTGGCAGTACTGAGAGTAATTACTTCTGGTATTTATTATGGTGATGGTGGAGAGAAGAGAAGGGTGTATAATGGTGGCAGGGCACTAACACTGTGATGTTCACTTACTGAAGTCATGCTAAAGCACTTCAATGGCTCTTGTCCTATCTGTCTGACTGCCAGCAATCTGTCGCCATTGGAGGCATCTCTTCAAAATGTGTCCCACTTCAAGATCCAAATGCATAAAAGGTTCAACAGAATGCTTTTTATTAGGACAAAAACACAGTCTGCAAATTTTCTGTGTAATCGCCTTTGTCAAACCACAAAATGACATTTAAACAACAGTTCAATGGTGAAAAACAAATGAAAAATGAGATGAGAAATTAAAGAACTTATCTTTTTTGGTTGAGCTATGTTGTTTTCCTGTCCAGTGTTTGGAAGAATGTTGGCATGACAATGAACACTGTCCCACTTCAGTCTGAAGTTCCCCAGGGGTCTGTACTGGGCCCCATTCTGTTCACTCTGTACACTCAACCTCTCTCTAACATTTTTCAGAAGCATCAGTTTGACTACCACAAATATGCAGATGACATCAAATTACAGAAAGCTGCCCTTCCATTTTGCCCTAATATATTAACTGTAATGCTTGACTGGGTGTTGTGGACATAAAAGAATGGATGAACAAGAACAAACTCAATGAAGAGAAAACTGAGCTCTTGGTCATAGGGGACTGCACCTGCCACTGTCAAGTGAAGAAGGAACTGTTAACCTTTGTTCTTAATGCAGTTCCATTCCAAACATCAGCTAAGTACCTGGGTGTCCATCTTCATGAAATGCTGTCCATGAAGGAACAGGTGACCTCTCTCTGCCGCTCATCCTGCTTTCACCTCTATCAGACCATACCTTTCAGATGAAAGTACTGCCCAGTTAGTCTTTTGTCTTATCCAAACTGCAGTTCTACTCTCTCTGGCCTTCCACCAGCTTTACTGAACTGACTACAAAAAGTTCAAAACAATGCTATGCTGCCAGACTTGTCCTCCATAAACAAAAATTGGACCATGTTACTTCCCTTCTAAAAAAAAACTGGCTCCCTGTTGGTGCCCATATTCACTACAAAATTGCCACACTAGCTTTCAGGCACTTTGAGAATTCTCTTCCTTTGTACCTTTCAGAACTGCTTCACACCTACCAACCTTCTTGAACTCTTCGGTCCAGCAATGAAAAACTGTTGAAAGTCCCCAAAACTAACCTTAAATCTGTTGAAAACAGATCTTTCCACTTTGAAGCAGCTAAAATCTGGAACTCTCTTCCTATAACCGTCCACAGCTCTCTATCTGTCCCCTATTTTCAAAAACAACAACAAACAAACAAACTGAAAACACATCTTTCTTCTGCTTCTTCTTTGGATTAGGCAGCCACCTTCAAATGAGCAAAAAACTGATCAGAGATTATGCTGCACTTTTAGGGGGTCTGCTGTCCTATAAAGTGGTATGAGAAAAGAGCAAAAATCTCTTTAAAGAATGCTTCTCTCTTGGTTTGTAAAGCACCTTTTCTGCGCAGTTTGACTATTGAATGAATGTTTGTATGTAGAGGAGGTGGTGTTAATATGATTACTGATGTTCTGTACAGTGTACATATATACATACTTTTTTGTGTAAAGCACTTTGAGCAAAGTCATGTTATGCACATTGCGCTATAGAAGTGTTATATATTATTATTATGTTGTGCTGGTGTTGGTGTCAGTGGTCATCCAGAGCTCAGCCACCAGCAGTTTCGCCATGCTGTAGGGGACGACCACCTGTCTCATTTTACCTGGATACACTTTGAGGTCAGTTCTCATCAAAATGTACACTTGTCTGCTGCCTGCAGATTCTTCTTGTTCTTTGTCAGCAATAGCTGAGCTTTCCATCAGCCACTGTCCACCTCAACTGCAGGGGTCAGATAATTGGGAAGAACAATGTCATATGTGTGTGGAAGAGAGGGAGCAAAATGAACTGACTAAATGGAGATTTTTGTTTTAAAACACCACATCGATTTCCTGTCCTTTTTGGAAGTTGCATACGTTGTACATTGGGTATAGGCCACTGTGTTCATTGGCTGTAGGCCACTGTGTACTTTGGATGCAGGTCTTACGCGACTCTGAATGAATGACAGTAACTTTACACAACGCATTTTTGAATATCCATTGAAGGGGTTACAGCACTGTTTGGTGCCATGTTACAACACTCTTTGGTGCCATGTGAAACTGCTGCTGACTTGGCACACATTGTGTGTACACCACACAACCATGCACCTGTTTACAATGTCATTTTATTTGAAGCCACATGTGTAGGGTGCATGTGTGTATCTGTAGCCTGCCAGCTGTGCTTTTGGACAGAATGGCCAGCATTTTTACATTGTTATTGTGGTAACACAGGGGTGGAATGGTTTTGCGTGGAAGTTTTTTATGTGCTATATATGAATTTCATTCATTCATTCATTCATTCATATCAGACCTGTTTATTCATATGATTTGGGCTTATTTTGTACGCCTAAATTTTCAGCAAATCAAAATTGACCCAAAATTATGATCACAAATATTTTAAGCAAATGAAAATTGACCAGAAAATATGATTCCAAATATTTCTGTTATGTTTTGCAGTTAATTTGTTTTCTAGTCCAGAGTATGCCCAGTTCTGTGTTTTCAGTGGCACATGTATAAGTCTCACAACCTCTTGCTGCCATAGTGTTAGTTTCTGTATTGTGTTTTGTGTATTCTTGGCACTGAATTCTCAGTCTTGTATTTCTGCTGCAAAGTACAAGCATTTGCCATTTTTTCAGGTAAGTAAGTAAGTAAGTAAGTAAGTAAATAAATTGGTGTTTTATGCCCAGTCAACCAGTGCGGTTATATCAGGGTGAATATTTTTGGGAGGCCATGTTGCAGATTATTTTCATGGAGAACAAAATGGAATGGAAAAGAAATGAAAATACTCTTTTCTAATGAATACTGCAATATTTTTTTTAAGTGTACTCTTATCTGTATTTGAGTGTAAACAGGTCTGGGATACTGAAATGAGAGTAAGCACAGAAAACTGAAGAAGAAAATTCTCCTGCCACTCCTGCCTGGACTTGAACCAGTAATCTGGCTGGTGTGGGTCATATTAATTGTCCAGAGAAAAAAATCCTGGAAAGTGCTCTGGATAAGAACATAGCGTAGCTCAGAATCGGAACAGCCATGTGCTCAGGATTGGAACTAGTAAAAACTGGGCGAGTGTTTTTCTCTCCTTTATAACATGATTTCTAACTACTCTTAGTAACAGTTCATCATATCACTAATGAGATATTTTAATCACCTAGTGATGATAACCAAAATGCACCAAGTGATTACATTTTCCTGTTTGTTTTGGTGCAGTTTTGCCTGGAAAAGTTTGAAGTCATTATTAAAGTGTTGATTGTGAGGTGTACAAGAAACCAAATGTCCAGAAATTTACATCACAGGACACGGGAAAGCATCCCTGTACCAACCATGATGATCAGTTATATGTAAATTGGTGTAGTTTACTTTGACTGATGTTTCATTCTTCCCTGCTCAGCCTGAGCTGGAATGGGAAGCTCAGGCTGAAAACCATGGCACCTGGATTGTGCAAATACTGTGTGATACTCACCTTTTTTTCCAGTTACGCCCTAACATCCAGGACTACTTACAAATGCTGGAGACTGTAGCAGAATATCAGAACAGCATGGCTGCAGGTGTTCTTGCATTTGGAAAGACCCAAGCTACAGCCAAGCTCCATGTTTCTGTGGAAATTGAAAAACCTGACCTCATGAATCCAGGTATGCTGAAATATCATATCACAGAGCTAAAAATTCACAGCAAAAATTCCTCTTTCCCATCAATACTTTAGTAATCCCTTAAAGTGAGGAATTCAGTTTGCTGTATGGTTATGGCCCACGAGCAGTGCTACCCAGTACTATCAGTGTACATGGTATTTTTTCTGCCATTACAGGGAATACTTTATCTGTAGTAAAATTAGTACAAGGAATATTTATTATGGAGCTATTGTTTGTCACAGGAAATACTTATTGTGTAGTTAATTTTTCACAAGAAATATTTATTATGTAGTTAATTTGTCACAGGGAATACTAGTGTAGTTAATTTGTCACAGTGACTTGGGAAAGTTAGCCCAAGACCCTTCCACGTGTAAGGCCAGAAGGACTTTAATCTGACATGCTGGCAAAGATTTGACATGTTTTTTTGATTCAGTGGTTTGAACTTTGAAACAGAAACAACTTTTTCAACACTGACAGTTTTGTTTGTTGAATCCCTGACAGACCGTGTGATGCTGTTAGCTGATGTGGTCTTTATCAGCAAAGACTGGGCACGCAGTCAAGGGTGGACAGACATGTGCAGTGCTGTGAAGTTGGCCAGCCAGCTGTGCAAGCCACAGTAAGTCTTTGGAGTTTTGATTATCCATTGATGCTGTGGGACTCAGCAAGTGCAAATATTCTCAAACCCTTGGTTAGTTTACATAAGAGAGCGCTGAAGGCAATTCTCAGAACCATAAATCTAGCAATTCCATTCTTCCTGTCAAAGAAACAAGGGAGTTGTTTTGATGCACCAAATTATGTCTGCAAAAGCCCATGTTGCAGCATGTTTTGTCACCATGGCATGTTTTGTCATCAACAAATCATGCAGGAACTTGTACCTTTTCTGTTTTTACTTGGATATCAGTACACGTCATATTGTGTGTGTGTGTGTGTGTGTGTGTGTGTGTGTGTGTGTGTGTGTGTGTGTGTGTGTGAGAGAGAGAGAGAGAGAGATACATTGTGTGTGTTTGTTTGTTGTCTGTGGGGGAGAGGGGGAGGGGGCGGCAGGGTGTCTGCGTGCACATGCATAGTTGTGTTTTGATGATCCCTCAGATGGTACTGTGGATGCTGAAATACTGAGTACCAAGTGTTTTCAAATGCTTTCTTTTAAGAAATGATGTACATTTGGAAGATTTTGTGTAGGATACATTACAAGTACTCACAAGCCAGGCGACAGTTACCATAAGAGGTTTAGTTTCTGTTGCTGTGTCTCTTGTTACGTGTCTCTTGTTGGTTGATACTCTTTCTTATTTCATTTTTAAACAGTGTTGCTTGCTTGTCTTACTGTTGTGAATTCTGCCAGTCTAATTTCCACCACTGCAGTTCATTCAGCTTATTTTTTTCTTTATCATCTCTCCACTTCCCTCACACTGGTTGACTGGGCATAAAACACCAATTTACTTATGTACTCCACTTCCCTGCAGTGGGCTACTGCTACCACCAAAATAATTGAGTTCTGTTGTGGCACATTTTGTCACCAAAAGTGTGTGTTTGTCACCAAAAGTGTGTGTGTATCATGTGTGTGTGTGTGCATATGTGTGTGCAGGCATGTATACATGTGTGTGTGTGCATGCATGTGCATGAGTGTGTGTGTGTGTGTATGAGAGAGAGAGAGAGAGAGAGAGAGAGAGAGAGAGAGAGAGAGAGAGAGAGAGAGAGAGACAGACAGACAGACAGACAGACAGACAGACAGACAGAGTTAGTCAGAGTAATGAATAGTATAAAAACAATGATGATGAATTGATGCTTAATGTCCTCAGATGTCAGATGACATATTAGGGACAAGTTGTCACACAGCTCCTGAACTATGATAAAAACAATAAAGAATAACAAAATAATGTATCACAATTAAAATGTTCAGCACCAGTGGTGTGCAAGTCGCAGAACTTCAGAAGTAGTGTACTTTTCTCTGCAGAATGCTCACAGTTCTTTTGAAAACTTGATAAATCCATTGTATAATAAACAAATGATGATGTCTTGTTCTTCTTTGCTTCGCAACTGGGTCATTTTGAGAATATGAGCAGATTCTTGTCTTTCAAGAACAAGATGAAATAAAATAATAAGTATGCATCCAACAGATCTGAATATAGCCTAATATACAAATATATGTATTACTGACCTAACATTAGACACACTGACTCCATGTTTGTGTTTTTCATCGGTACATGGAAATGGATCAGGTGCGTGCAGGGGGATTGGTGTCTAAAAATGCATGTCCAGTTGAAAATAGTGAAAAATTCACATCTCTGAATAAGCTATAAAAATGGTACTTGTGGTATTTTATTTTCAGTGTGAGGCAGATCTAGACATTATCTTGACATAACCAAAATGAAAACTGTGGGAAACAATTGCCTTTTTTCTGAAAGCAATCAACATTTCCTTTGTTTTCTTACATTCAAGTCATGGGAATTATCCCTGAACCAGTTACTGAACCTTTCAACTTCAGCAAAATAAACAGAATCTGATTTGGAAGGATCTTCTACTGCAGAATCATTAGAGTATTTTATGATTGGTGTTGTGTGAAGGGGCCAGTGCAGTCATTTGTAGAGAGTGTAAAAAGAATAGGAAGTAGGACAGCGCCTTGTGGAGAGCCAGTGGAAATAGAGTGGGAAGACGAAAGTGTACCTTGGTGGTGAACTGTCAGAATGGTTGACAAGAAAGTTGACGATCCAGAAAATCAGTCTTGGGTTAATGTCAAGTTTGAAAAGTTTGCATGCCATGAGGTGTGGTTGTATGGTATTTGTATGGCAAATAGTAACAATACTGAGTGCATACAGTACTGTAACTGCACTGATTGACATTATTTTTGTGTTCTTTTTCAATATTGCATAGCCATGATATTAGGATATGATAACATCAAATGGTACAAAAAGCAGAATCCTTTATTTAACTGATCTAGTTATTGCAATTCTTCTTTTTCCATATAGTGTCCAACTTAAAGACAGACAGTTGTAGGGCATGCTGGGCTACTTTGGTGTTTTTATAATCCATTGAATTCTGACATGGACTACAAGATCTTTAACCCCTGCATGGAATATCATGGCTGTCTTTCGATTCTCCTTTCCTATCTCCTCTCTTGTTTTACCCACATTCATTTTTATGCAATGGCTATTAATTTATTAATTAATGGACCATTGCATAAAAATGATAAGACAGAAACAGCAAGAGGGCTTGGCAGTAAAACGAGAGAGGAGATAGGAAAGGAGATTACTTTTATTATTATGATATGGCACTGGTATTTGCCATTATACAGCAATATCATATTCTCTCTTTTTTTCTTCTTCTTCTTTTATATTGTTTCTGTCCATTCCTTTTTGAATTTTTTTTCTTTAATCTGGTATCAATAAATTACACGCAATGTTTTTTAATATGGGTGTTGCAGCACATTTTGTCACTATGGCACGTTTTGTCACTAATGTGAGCTTACATGTGTAGGGGAGTGGGGATGGGGAAGCAGGTTGGAAGCATGGATGAAGAGTCACAAGTCAGAGGTTGCTATAACTTAACTTTTATTTGTACACCAACCAAGAAATAGTGTCTGTTTTAGAAAAGACACAAACAAACAAAACATTTAGAACATGAAAGCAAATGTGTAAAGTCTAAACAACAGCAATTACTAATCTAATAAATACAGTAACCATGTAGTTTACCTGTGGGTAACTGTGGTAATACATGACAAAATGATTAATAATCAAGCACATAAATCGTGTGCTTGACTTACACTTAAAACCCGTATCTCCCAGAGTCACGGTGAGTATACAAGAGACGGCCAGTCAATTAACTGATGAACTGCCAGTATAATAAAGTATACAACAAAGTAACAGTGAAGAATGCGGATTACCAAGCTCATTCTTAACTAAACAGGAAAGAGTGAGATAATCGTTACAGCAGTTCCACTTAAGCACACAACCAGATGGATAGTGACACGGGTGGCATTTGGGACCATGCCGTAAGTGGGAGGAAGTCAGTCATAAACTGACCGGCTCCAGCCTAGTCAAGTTACTCAAAGCGTTACAGCATGTTACTGTTACTAGCAGAGCATATCCGGCTGTGAACAACGTCAAGTGTCTTACTGACGCGGGTAGCGCATCAAGAATACAAGCTGCTGATGTAGCTGCTCGATTAGTGAACAGAGACAAAGACCTAATTGCCACCACTGATGTGCATCACCGGCCAGTTTGGGTACACGCACAAAGACCCGGAAAGGGTTTACAAGCTAAGAAGAGTGAAAGTCTGCGCGCCCAAGACTCAGCCATACAAAAGCTGGATCAAAACAGAAATAACATGTCTCACAGTTTATACAATCACCCCTATGCATTAAACCATATTCAACTAGTAAAATGAACATTCTAACAACTATGAAGTCAACATCTTCCAAGTGTTAGCCATAATATACCACCGATTTCATGTAGAAACATAGATCGGCAGGAAACTGAACAAATAAGTTATGCCGCGCGGCCGCACTGACAAAGTACCCATACTTTAAGAGGGATAACTTTGCATCGGCAAAGCATCACTCAGACTGAACATCCAACAATTGCAACATAGCATACTAGCTACATATCAGCTAACCTGGTTAGCTGCATACATTTTGGAAGCACTGGTCATCTTGTGGCGTAAAAGCTTAAGATTTGAACACACATACAAGGTACTCTGATGCCCTAGCGGCTGCAACCAGGCGGCAATCTAGCGCCAAAATTACCCACATTCAAGAACCAGAATCAAGGCACGTTGTGAACATGATAACATTATAAACATACATTATTTACATCAACAGAAACAACAGAACAACAAGCCATAGAAAAATAACTACTTACAGGCTCTCCCCTGATGAAAACACATGAACACCGGCCGCAACAGTTAAACAAACAACCTGCCTCTGCAGAGACACTGGGGGAAAAAGGACGCTGCCGGCTCAGCACACAACTTTTAACACCTTAGATAATGTGCAGCGATGCTTGCATGTTTTGTCACCAACTAGGTGGTGACGGATTGTGCTGGCATTGTACCTTTTTGTTCACTTGGATATCAGTACATGTGATAGTGTGTGTGTGTGTGTGTGTGTGTGTGTGTGTGTGTGTGTGTGTGTGTGTGTGTGTGTGTTGTGGCTGGGGGAGGGGGGAGGGAGTGTTACTTGTGCGCGCCTGGGTGTGTTTTGATGATCCATCAGATGGGTACTGGGGATGCAGAAAAACTGTGTATCCAGCACTTTCAAGTGCTCTCTCTTTTAAGAAATGATTTACATTTGGAGGATTTTATGCACTTTATAATACTTGTGAGCCAACCGACAGTTACCGTAAGAGGTTTAGGTCTGTTTTGTCTCTTTGTGTGTGTGTGATGTCTGTCGATGGCTGTTGATGCTTCTCTCTCTCTCTCTCTCTCTCTCTCTCTCTCTCTCTCTCTCTCTCTCTCTCTCTCTCTCTCTCTCTCTCAGTGGGGTTTCATTGTTGGTGGAAGGATCAAAGGTGGTAGGGGTCCAGAATGACACTTTGCAAAAGAAGTTCAACCACCTGGGTCTAGACAGCCTAAGAGTAGCTGGGAAAATAACAATTAATAGTAATGAAAACATGTTAAGCACATATTATGCTACTAAATGTACAATATGCTGCATGGAATGAAACATCACACCCAAAGTCAGTCTACGTTTACCTTCTATCTCATCAAACCACACATGCCATTCAATCAAACAATGATATTATACCTACTGGACATCCCCAACACACAATCAAACCACATTTTCACCACATTATCTATAGTCATATTTCACACAGCTCACACAGCTACAGCAAAACATAATTTCAGTTTAGCATTGATTTAGGCAGGAATAATAAAACACAACACAATACACAATAACACAAATGCCACAAACAAATGTACATCAACACACACACACACACACACACACACACACACACACACACACACACACACACACACACACACACACACACACACACACACACTCATTCAATCAATCAACACACATATACACTTATCTCTCTCTCTCTCTCTCATAGTGCTGCTGGTGAAGGAATGACAAAATGTGCAGTGAGTGGACCTTTTGTCACGTGTTGTCACCATGTAGTGACAAAACATGCCGCAACAAGGGGTAGCTGGACTTTTTGGACTCTGTAGTAATAATAATTGAAGGGACTAACACTCCAAAAATATGAGCATGTATGTTTTATGTTTGGGTCGGGACTGGTTTTGTGGATTGACTTGAGAAAAGGTTTATACATGAGAAGAGTTTTGAAATGTACATTTGCTTATGACAGAGTTTGATTGCCTGAGGTGACCCTGTGTGGTTGACAGGATACTAAAATCCAATTACTAACTAACAATTACTAACTAACTAGCTAGCTTGGAACTACAAATAATATGTGAAAGCTGTAATTAGAAATATTGCTTGTTATTTTCATCTGGAAATTGTCATTTGAAAATATTAACTGTTATCACAGGTAAATGTCAGTGTAGTTACTGGATGTCCATGCTGTTACCATTGGTGAGAAAAGGTCAAATAATTGGGAAAATCTAATATCACCTTAATATCAATTCTGCATGTGACTTTGTAATTTTTCCTTGGACAGTGGTCACCATAGATAAATGGTCAGTGCAGTTACTAAACGTCCAAGCAAAAAAGTATTAAAATTTTGAAAAATATTTGGTCAAATCAAAAGAAATTTGAAAGCTTATAGCTGCCCTAAGATGCTCAAGGATGTGTTTGGGGAAAACGTTTTGGACTCTGTAATAATAATAATAATAAAGATGATTTCTAGAGCACCCATCTACCGCACAAGGTGGGTGCACAGGGCACTGTACAGTAACACTAATGTCACACATGCACACAGGTGTACAGTTGCATGTCAAACAAGGGGATAGGCATGGCTGTGAAAAACAGTTTAGAAATAATTATTAAACAGGTGCATCTTGAGGGTGGCTTTAAAAGAGGAGGCAGAATCAGAGTGGCTGAGTGTTTGAGGCAAGTTGTTGCAAACAGATGGGCCAGTGTAAGAAAATGATCTTTCAATGCATGTTTTTGTGTTACATGAGGGGTGACAAAGGTTCATGTGTCAGATGCAGATCATAATTGTCTTGCTGGAGTATAAGGTTGAAGGAGATCGGACAGATATTGAGGGGCTGCTCCAGAGATGGAACTGAAGCAGATAGTTGAAATATTGTATTGAATGCGATGCAGAGCTTGAAGAATAAGATGGATGTGGTCAGATTTGATCCCTTGAAAGCCATGCTGCTGCATTCTGAACTTTTTGAAGTTTGTCTAGTAAGTACTGAGGGCAACCTGAAAGTAAAGAGTTACAGTAGTCTAAGTTAGAGAGACAAGAGAGCATACAAGGGTTTGGGTTGTTTGAGTGGTGTATGTGGCTTCGCATGTGTTGCTTATGTGTTGCGACATGCTGAGATTTGAATCCAGGGTTACACCAAGATTTTTAACATGACACAAATGGGACATCAGCATCTCCAGTGTGAATGACAGATGGCAAAGGACTGTTGATCGACATTCTATTTGAAAGTATGACCATGGCTTTGGTTTTGTTGTCATTTAGCTGAAGCTTGTTTGTAGTCATCCAAGACTTGACATCTGTGGTGCAGTTCTGGAGAGTTTCAATCGACTGGTGAATTGTGTCTAGTGTACTAATCTTGTAGAGTTGGTTGTCATCAGTGAAAGCATGGTGATTGACTGCGTGCTTGCTTGCTATGTTAAAGAGAGGTTGGGTGTAGAGCATGAAAGCACAGGGCCCAGTATGGAACTCTAGGGAATGCCATAATAGAGCATGGTATGCTGAGACTGTGGACTGTTTATGGTGATTGCATGTGTTCTGTTGCAAAGATATGACGAAAACCAAGACTGAGCTGACCCAGAAATACCAAATGAGTGCTAAAGTCGGGTGAAGAGAATTTGGTGGTCTATTGTATTGAAGGCCGCCGAGAGATCTTAGAGTGTCAGAATGCATATTTTGTTGTTGTCCATAGCTGTTAGAAGGTTGTTCACGATCCTGAGCAGGGCAGTTTCAGTGCTGTGGTTGGGTCTGTAGGCTGACTGGAGAGGACTGAGAATGTTGTTGTGGTTCAGGTGTTCATTTATCTGAGACAAAACTATTTGTTCTAAGACTTTTGACAGAAAAGATAAATTTGACACATGATGGTAGTTCTTTAAGTCACTGGGGTCAAGGGACATCTTTTTCAAAAGGGGTTTAACTAGAGCAGACTTGTAAGACAGATGGGAAAATACCAGATACCAAGGAGTTGTTGAATACAGCAGTAATGCAAGGTGACAAAGAGTTAAGGCATTCACGTAACAGAGGGGTAGGAAAGGCATCAAGTTCACATGTTTTTGAAGGTGAGCTGAATATGGTGCGTCTGACAAAGTCCTCAGTTACAGATCTAAAATGAGTGAGTGGTCTGCCATGGAAAGAAAGTTCAGTGCAAGCAGGTGGGTCAGATGAAAGGACATCAAGTTTGTTTTTGATAGTTTCAATGTTGTTTCTGAAAAAGTTGAGAAAGCATTTTGGAAGATCAATCAGAGGAAAGACTGTTGGGAGAGGAGATGGCTTTTTGTTTCCGAGCAGTTGGTTAGCCACACTGAACAGTGTTTACATGACAGACTCTCATTGATCTTATTACAATAATAGGTCGTTTTGGCTTTGTGAACTAGTTTGGTGACAAGTTTTTTTTGCACTGTTGTACAGTTCTTATGAACTGTAAGTCCCGTTTTCAGCCAGTCTCTTGGCACAGCCACTCTGCTGCTTTAAAAACCGGACCTCCTCTGTGAACCACTAAACCAGGGTGCATTCTTCTGCAGATGGACTCTGCAGCGCTTAGCAGGAGCATGGTCGTCTGGGATGCCCATCAGCATAGAGTCCAGGTCATCAGCACTGGGGCAAGGCAGGTGGGAGAGGTGTGTGGCCAGGTCTGCTTTCAGGGCAGTGTGGTTGGTGGTGCGGATATTTCATGTCATAACATACGTAGGTTGGGAGGGTGGAACGGCAATGTTGAGGTGACAGATGACACAGGCGTGGTCAGAGGCGATGGAGTGGGACATGGAGGTAGACTGCACAAAGTGGTCATTAGATGTGTGCAACAGCCAGTCCAGGATGTGTCCTTTGTCATGAGTGGGCTGCCTGACAGCCTGGGTCAGATTGAAAGTAGTCAGAGATCCATCACGCTGGAAGTAGTTGGGTTCAGGGTGTTGTCATAGTGCACATTGAAGTCATCAAGGATGATGGAGGAGCCATGTAGAGAATTACAGTGTTTGAACAGGCTGTGGAGCTGATCAATGAACATAGAATCAGTCTGCTTGTTCTTATGGCTAGGTGGGGGATGATAAACACAGAAGTTGACAGTCTGCTGGTCATAGATAGAGAGACACAGGTGAGTTCGAAGGAAGAGTGGTCAAAAGGGAAGGAGGTGGTGAAGGAGATGCAAGAGGTGTAGCGATTGTGGAAGATGATGGTCAGCCCGCCCCTGGGAGGGTCAGGGAAAAGACCTGATGCTGTAGCCGGCCGCTTTCCCGATGAAATAAAATTAAACTAAAACATGAAACTTTTTAAACTGCCACTATATTTCTGATGTAATGTGTTTGGAGAAATAAGGGAAATGCCACAATAGGTAAATGCATCATTATTTCTTGCGCTGTGAGCCTTTTTGGGGTAAAAATCTGACATTTTCGTGGCCGCCATTTGTGACATGGCTTTGGGAGGGTTAGCTGATCACAGATATGTCCTTGGAATTGTTCATGATTGAATAAAAACAGGTTTCATGAGAAAGAAGGCGGCCAGTTCTTACATACAAATGGTATTTATTGTGTGTTGCTTGCTATTTGAGCTCCAAACAAAGGAAAGATAATCAGTGTTTTGCACGTTACCAATGTTGTCTTCTGAGTGTGCATCACGATATTGTGACTTGTTCACAACGGAACTAAAAAAATGCCTTTTTTTCATTAGCTTAGTAGATAACCACATTTCACCTTATTTTTAATGCTTGTTTGATGACAAAGGAGTAGATATGAAATAAATTAGTCATTTCTTCAGGGATGGTTGATGTGGTGTCTTACAATGATGTAATGTGCGAGCACACAAAATAATTATTTCTGCTTGTACCATTGACTTTCGACCTACCCTAACATACCAGTCCACATCAGCTGACTTGTGGCAGCAACATTTGATCTCTTTTTGTGCTGTGTGTGGTGTATTATTTTACTAGAAAATGGAAAGGACTGTGGTGTCTTCAGGGGTGAGGGATGTAACACTCGTGACACATATTTGTTCCCACTCGGCTGAGTGTTTGTTTGCAATCTTTTGTAACCAAACCTGGTATTGTGGTGCACCACCATGAGCTGGAATGTCACGCGAAAAAATGGGATTCTATCTTCAAGGTCCAGGTCACAGTATGGGCTTATATAATCAAAATATGACAGTTTCTACTATATCTTTTATTAGTTCTAAACCAGTGAGTCTTTTGCAACCAAACTCAATTTGAGTGTAGATCATCATAAGCAAAGAAGTGTCCAGTGAAAATGTAGGATTGGTGTGTTCAAGGTCAATGTCACAGCCAAGGTTAAAAGTTTCAGTTAATATTAGTTTGGATGATATCTTATGCATTGCTGAACCATTTGTAACCAAACCCAGTATGGTGAGACATCATTATAAGCCAGAGCATCATATGCGAAAAATGGGTTTCTATCTTCAAGGTCAAGGTCACAGTAACTGAATTTCGGTTCATACAGTCAGATATGACTATTTCTATTATTTGTTCTTAACTGCTGATTTTGTTGGGCGACCAACGTAGTTTGACAGTGCATGTTCATAAGCTGGAGTGTCTTGTGAAAAGGTTGCTTTGCTGTATTCAAGGTAAGGTCACAGTGAAGGTTTTGAACTTCAATGAATGTTTGCCTGGACAATATCTCTGATCGGTCAAACTTAGTATGGTGATGCATCATCATTAGCCAAAGTATCATTCAGAAATATCATTTTGCGATGTTCAAGGTCAAAGCCACAATTGTTTCTACTAGATCTTCAGAAATACTGAAACTTTTGCAATCCAAATTAGTTTGATGGTACATAATCACAAGACAGGGTAAGACACCGTGAAAAGATTTTCTTGGCTTTACACAGGAAGTGAGACAGAGAATATGGCTTGGGTGACTGTGGACTAGATTGCTGCCACTCTTGGCTATCCCGATATCTATAGCAGGGGTCAGTACCAGTTCCAATCAAGAAAATGTGGAAAGAACATTGCTTTTGTAATGAATATACTTGTTTATTAAGTTTTTTCGTCAATGGCTCAAGTGTGTGATTCTTATATCCTTTTGTACTTGTGATGATGTCCACATAACATGTGAGACAGATTACTAATTAAGTGCATTATTAACTTCAGAAAGCAAGAAACAAATATCCCTCTGACATGTGCGGTTCAGCCCAAGTTAGTGCAATGCATCCCCCCCTCCTCCAAATTACTTTGGGGGAAAAAGTTTTTTTTAAATATAAAAAATAAGGAAAAGAAATATGTAATCTATTTCGTGCATGTCTGTACTTCGAAGAAGACATTTTAAACCAAAATTGTTAAAGAGGCAGGACAGTTTATTTTATTTTTTTTAATGTCAGAAGTGATAGATATTCCTTTATTAATTAGGAAATATTGTATAATAAAAAAGGCAAGAGTCAAACTGGCCACTGAGCCGACACTGTTCATGCATTTCTGGTGTCTTCTGTAACACGTGAGACACTGACCTATGACGTAACATAATGCACAATTAACCAAGTTCCTGTCACCCTGTCAAGTTATGTCTTATATTTATGTACACAAGAGATGTCAAGCTTTCATTTCCAAATAATACCATTACAAAATTCACACTTTGAATTTTTACCCTCTATGTCACAATTTTGACCAGTTTTCAGGAGAATGACCCATATAGACCATTCCCATGAGAGGAAATTTTAGAGTGCTCTGCCCCTGCGTATGGTGGAAGTTTGCTGACTGGGATGTTGCTGCGGTTATGGGTAGTCTGCTATCCACCACCTACTGGGTGTCGCCTGAGCGAAAATAGTTTCAATCAACCACAATACTAAAAAATGACTACCATGGGAAAGGATACTGTGTGTGCTGTTTGAAGTACAAAGGAAAGGAGGTGGAAGGACATGAATTAAAGTTGCACAGATTACAGTTGCAAAGTTGCACAGATTAACTGCCGACAAGAAACTGCGGAAAGTTAGGTGGTCGCTGCTCAGTGAAACTGGTCAAAAAAGTGATAGCATGTTTGCCACTATAATCCGCACAGCTTTGTTTTATCTTTTAATTTATTTTATTTACTTTATTCCGGACAGAATTCTTTCAGTATCCTGATGCTTTTAAAAATTGGGGTGGGGGTGTATATTTAAAGTGGAGTCACAACAAAATCACCACTGTGAGCCGGTTAAAATGGCTCTCATTGCTGCCCATCTTAATGCAGGAATCATTCTGGTGGTAACAGTGTAGCGATAGGTATATAATCTCCCTCTCCCCCCACCTCCAATCCCCCATCTCCCCATCCCTTATAAGCCTTATGGCTTCTGTGGACATTAAGCACCATGTTTACTTACTTACTTAAAATCACCAAGCCAATGTGCTATCATTACTGTTTCTACGCTACAATGAGACCAGTTGCTGCCTAATCCTAGCCCTAACCGTATCAGAAGTGTGCTTCTAATTTATTTTGTAATCTTTAATTTTTCATTTCTGACCAAAGTCTCCTGTTGGTGCATGTATGCCAACTGTGTTTGTGTGTGTTTGTGCCTTTATATGGCAGATTGTAAATATAAGGTTTGAGTGAGACAGTAGTGTTGATGACGTTTGCTTTTCACAGACAAGCACCACATTTAATTATTTTTTCTGTCTAAAGAGCCTGTAGTAGTTCAGAATATAGCTTTTCATATTACACCCACTGCGACTTACTAACTTAGTGTAAGGACTGTGGCCTGAGCTTTACCTTTTGGTTTCTCATTTCATTTTTTTTTTCTCAGTCAAATTATCAAAATTTCTTTAAATTGAAAGAGGTTTGAATCACAACAGTGTACATTACAGCAATGCAATTTATATCTATACATATACTGCTTTTTAAAAATCAAGAATATTTATTTGTCCTCTGTAAAGACAGGATATTCAAATTATGGCCACAAGCAAAATAAACATACATAAATTATAACAAATAGTGTAGGCCTAGTGCATTAACTATTGATTACACACACACACACACACACACACACACACACACACACACACACACACACACACACACACACACACACACTATTAGTATTACTGTATATGTGTGTGTGTATATATATATATCACATACATACACTCTGCTAAAATATGCAAGTCAGTTTAGACACAGATTATATGTACACACAACTGGTATGTATGCATTCTACTTATTTTAAAAATTAATGTACAAATAAATGCCACCACAGATTAATAGTATAATAATTAACACACACACACACACACACACACACACACACACACACACACACACACACACACACACACACACACACATACACAACACACACACACACATGCAGCATGCATGCATTATGCTTTAAAATAAATGCAATTCACAAAATGCAGTCCTCACACAGTGATTGATGTAGTTTTGTGGTTTTAGATTTTGTTAATGATGATTATTCAGTTTCATCCATATGTGTGCTTCTGTGTTCTGAGAGGAAAATAACACTAACTGACAAGTAACTGTGAATAAATCATTAAATGTCTACTTGATTTTTATTACCATTTATGAAAACTTTTGTTAAATAAGTAAATAAAGAGATTGACTTTGAATTGATTCTGCTTCCTCTTTTAAAACTGTCCTCATAAAACACCTGCTCAAAAACTAATTTTTAAACCTCTTGCTCAGTCTCTTCATTTTCTTTATCACTTAACAGTGTGTGTATGTGTGCATGTGTGTGTCACTGTGTGTGCATGTGTGTGTGTGTGTGTGTGTGTGTGTGTGTGTGTGTGTGTGTGTGTGTGTGTGTGTGTGTGTGTGTGTGTGTGTGTGTGTGTGTGTGTAAATCACTCTACACACCCATTTTATATCTTTATTATTAATATTACTAACTGAATTAAACTTATCATAAGTAGTCCATATATTCAAAGTGTTAATATACAAGTCTATAATAATGTGAAGGTGAAGTAAGTAAACATGGTGCTTAACCTCCACAGAAACCATAAGGTTTATTAGGGATGGGGAGAATGGGGGGAAGGGGTTATGGAGGTGGGGTAAGAGGGAGATTATATACCTATCGCTACACTGTCACCATCATAATGACCTGCATTAAGATGGGCAGCGATGAGAGCCATTTTAATGTTTCATTAATTGTGAGGGACAAAGTCACAAGACAGTGTCCACAAACCACAACTTTTGAAGAGAAAGGAGAGCCGAAGCGGTATCGAACCAAGGTCCTTCCGCTTACCAGCCTACCGCCTTACTGCTAGGCCAAACCGGCTCCCAGTGAAGGTGAAGAAACTGCAAATTGTACAAATCTTCCTCTCCTCCTCACCTCCCTCCTCTCTCTGGATCAGTGTTATGAGAAAAAATCTTCTTCCACTCACTTTGTTTAGATGTTTAATTGGATCAGTCATAATGAGAAATGTATTGCAAACTATTTCAGTGTCTGGGTACTTGTATTTCTAGTAAACAGTTCATGTCCCTGGCTTGTAACGTACAAAACTGAATGCAGAAGCAGAAAAATATTGCCATACAGTACATAATTTCAAAATAAATAGGACAGGAACTAAAGGTTCATCTAGCAGAGTAGCAGTGTTCTCTGACATTGTACAGTGTACATATTCATCCTTCATGAGAATTTATATAGACAAACTGATAGGCAATGCCATTTGTTAAAATGCAGGTTAATTTGGCAGTTGATGAATTAACTTTATGAATGAATTTGTCAATGCTGGTAGTCATGTGTGATTATTTATGTCACTTGTTGTAAGTTGAACATTTTCCACTCTTCTTTGAGTAGCTGTGCTCACTGTCTTTGAAGGAATCACTAGTCAAGCAGCTTAGGATCACATTCAAAAGACTCATAACTTGAATCAGACAGTGTGTGTGTGTGTGTGTGTGTGTGTGTGTGTGTGTGTGTGTGTGTGTGTGTGTGTGTGTGTGTGTGTGTGTGTGTGTGCGTGTGGTTAATTTTACAAATAAACATATGATTTTAAATGTAGTCTTAGTTATTAAATTATACTTGGGATGTGAATTGATTTGATCAGTATTTTTATTTACATTTACTTCTACATTTTCTTTGTTGGTTTCCTTATATATATAAACATTATTTACTCTTATTTTCTTCTTCTTCTTCTCTCTCTCTCTCTCTGTATCATTAGTTAGGGTGGGGCAGCAAGGTCTTCAGTGCTGCATTTATGTGTGATACTTGGTTGTTACTACAACTGTTATGAGTTGTGCCTGTTTCTGTGTGTGTTTAGTGTGAGTACAGCAGCTGTTTACCTGTGTGTTTAATGTGAATATGCCCATTGACCGGTGTCTTTAGAAACTATCACTTTGGTCTTCATCAGGATCATTTTCTTTAGCTATTACATATTCTTGCTGTATTTTTTTTTGCTACTGTCTGAACTGTCATTGTCGATTGTAGAGGGTGGGAACCAAACATAACAATCAGCAAACACAAGTACAAACAAAAAGCATACATGTACACATGACTGTACACACTCACTCTAACACTGCCAGATACATGCACAACAGAATGACCAGTAGAGCATGTACACACATACACATTCAAACAATGCCAGATACATGAGCAACAGAATGACTAATGAATAAATACTGAAGCAGGTCTGAAAGAACATTGCAACAATGCAGGTTGGGCATGCACAAAATCTTCTAGGTTCAAACACATGGCACTAACTTTATTTTGCTCACTTTAACACTGATTACACATTCATTTGAAAGTAACAAGTGAGCTGGTTGTACTTGTAAGTTTAACTAACACAGTGTCTAGCTTGGAGAACTTTCAGTATCACTGATACCAGGTGACATCTGCAGCTGCATCGTGGTTTGCCCCTGGGCTGAAGAGGGTGCTGCAGCTTGGTGCAATGGTGAAGTCCTGACAGCGGCAGCCAATCCACCTGGTGATGTCGTGGACACATTGGGAGCAGGCGACACCTTTGTGGCGGGCTTTCTTCATGCACGTGCTCATCACATGGCCGTCAACTCTGCACTGGACTTTGCTTGCAGTCTGGCTGCTGCCAAATGTACCATGGAAGGCTTTGAAGGAATCAAACACTTTGCCAGTTTGAATGCCTCTTTATCAGAAAGTACCTTCATGTAACAGTGAATATACTGTGTTTATGTATACAGTGTACAGTGTATTGATTCTTTTGTGTTTGATTTATAAAATATGAAGACTGAGAGTAGAATATGTTCTGTTGCCAGTTTATGTGTGTACTGATTTTGTGCAGCATGTAAGTGTTGCATACCTTATGTTGCATGCACTTCTCTTTGCAGCACAACTAATCAGTTGTATCAAATGACTGCAACTTTTCACCTCAACAAAATAGATGTTTCCTCTGTGTGATTATGATGTTGACCTCATTTCAAGCACAACAGTAGTTAGAAATATTTATTTATATTTTTTAAATTCAGATACTGTTACTGTCAAAAAGATGTTACTGACATCATTTTCTTAGGGAAACACTGACATCACAGTTGCTCCTTTGCTATGTTCTCACAAGAATTGTGACAGCAAAAATGTAAAGAAATTTTCAAAATTATTTGTGTGTACATGTGAAGTGTGTGAGTATGTTTGTGTGCTGTGGTGCATCAGTCTGTGCACTAGTGTGTGTCTTAGCATGTGTGCTAGTGTGTGCACTAGTGCCTGTCAGTGTGCGCTAGCATGACAGTGTGCGCTAGCATGTGTCAGTATGTGCACTACCATGTGTCAGCGTGCGTGCTAGTGCATGTCAGTGTGTTGATGGATAAATAAAATTAAAAAACAGGAGAAGAAGAAGAAAAATTGCCCAGCTTGTTCGACTTGAGCATAATTACTTGAATGCACAGTATTATGATTATACATTATTTCTTTATATATTATTTCTTTATACGTTATTGTTGATCTTGTAAAGTGTGGTGCGCTCACCTTTGTTGGTGAGATACTGTGCCATTGGGTGGTTCAGGTGGGGCTGTTAACTCCCTTTTACCCAACATTGATTAAATCCCTTGGCTGCTTTTACTTCCGGTGTGTACTTTCTTCACAATGGAAGGCAGTGGCAGTGAATTTGTGAAGTACGGTTCCAACTTTAAGTCCCTTGGCTGCTTTTACTTCCAGTGTGTACTTTCTTCACAATGGAAAGCAGTGACAGTAAATTTGTGAAGTACAGTGCCAACTTTAATGGGCATTTTTGAAGGCCTGTAGTCAGAATTTGCCTGGCAACAAGCAATAACTAGACCCAAAAAATGCATTTTTGCCCCCAAAAATGCATTTCCCCCCACAAACTTAAAGATCTTATGGTCAGCCAAAAAAATGACGCAGACACTTTTTTTTTCCATTCTCCATCTTTTCCTGTAATTTTTGCAAACGCAACAGTAGCGTCATTTGTATAGCTTCCCAATTCTAGGTTCTACTTCCATTGTTATACACAGCATGAACCAATGCCTGCTCAGAAATCAGCTGTGAGCTTGTGTGAAAGATTACACAGGGCGTTCATTTGTGCAAATGAGTTGTGCTGAACCACCTCAAAGAAATGATGGCTATTATTATTACTATGTCCACAAAAAAAACATTTTGCTGACCAATTCTTCTAAATGAGTAATTAAGACAAAAAAGTTTAAAGAAAAAGATAGTTCAAAAGATATTTTTGTTGTTGTTTTGTTTGTTTAATCCAGCAAACGAGTACATATAATAATAATAATAACACATAACTTTTCTATATCACTATTCCTCGCTGAGTCACTCTCTAACACTGAAGCCAGATAAGGATGCCCATAAGAGTATTAAATTTACCTGAATATCAGAGTAAAGCAACTGGCTAAAGAAAAATAATTTTGATGCACTTCAATGGGACAAATATGGATAGAGTAATACTCCCCTCCCACCCCCCCCACCACCCACACACTTAAAAAAATATATAAAAAATCAAATCACATGAAGTTTCTCTAGCACATCTAGAATAGTATGTCCATTTTTAGAGGTACTGTACCATGAGCTGATAACAAAAGTTAATGCATTTGAAAAAATGCACCAGTAAAATAAAAATGAAAAGATAATGCAACAGCGTAAATGAATTATGATCAAAGTATTTCATTAATCATCATGCTCTAATCATCAGTAACTTGTATTTTGCTGTAATCATCAGTAACTTGTATTTTGTCGCTTGTATTTTGCTCTAATCGTCAGTAGCTTGTATTTTGCTCTAATCAATAGCTTGTACTTTGCTCTAATCATCAGTAGCTTGTATTTTGTTCTAATCATCAGTATTTGCTCTAATCATCAGTAGCTTGTATTTTGCTCTAATCATCAGTATTTGCTCTAATCATCAGTAGCTTGTATTTTGCTCTAATCATCAGTATTTGCTTTAATCATCAGTAGCTTGTATTTGGCTCTAATCAGTAGCTTGTATTTTGCTCTAATCATCAGTAGCTTGTATTTTGCTCTAATCATCAGTGGCTTGCATTCTGCTCTAATCATCAGTAGCTTGTATTTTGCTCTAATCATCAGTAGCTTGTATTTTGCTCTAATCATCAGTAGCTTGTATTTTGCTCTAATCATCAGTATTTGCTTCAATCATCAGTAGCTTGTATTTTGCTCTAATCATCAGTGGCTTGCATTTTGCTCTAATCATTATTATTTACTCTAAACATCTGTGGCTTGTATTTTGCTCTAATTGTCAGTGGCTTGTATTTTGCTCTAATGGTCAGTGGCTTGGATTTTGCTCTGATCATCAGTATTTGCTCTAACTGTCAGTGGCTTGTATTTTGCTCTAAAATTTTGGAGAATGTTCCTGTGGATAATTACTCAAGTATCCAAAGACACTGTGAGTAGCATGAGGGAATGAATATTAAATAATTGTGATGTACATGTTGGATTATGATGACTGATAAATAATTGATGAAAATTGAACTTTCCAATGACAATGAATAACTCACCACACACGCAACATTAATGGAGGACCATTTTTAACAGATTAACAGCACCCAACACACACTCCCAGCATTGCTTTCTGGCACCTTCCTCCAAACTCTGCCAGACTTGGTTACACCACTGAAGGGGCACTCTTTATCTTCGTGCAGCTGTCCACCGACATGGTCTGAAAGGTTTGGGTACTAGTAAGACTGTGGAAGCAACATAGTGCCCAAGCATGCATGTAAACATGAGACAGGTAAAAGAACCGTCCTGTCTCAATTTAAATGATTGGTTTCACTTGTGCTGGTGTAAGCAACCTAGTCAGTTATAAAAGAAACATCTGATCTAATCTGAGTTGTCTGTTAGAAACTTACTGCCATTTAGGCATCATCGAAAAACTGTTTGTTAGCTGACAGTTTTTCAAGACCTGTGGCATAACCAACTAGGCAGTGGTTGGAGGAAGGATGTCATAAATCAGTGCTTGTAGTTTGTACCCAACAGTGCATAGTGCAAAGTTTGCAGAAACAGAGCATATCATGGCCTGCTTTACTGAACAGTTAAGTGGCCCCTGGGCACAGAAGCCTGTTTTTCCAGTCCTGATTGTGCCCCATTCAATTATTCACGCAACTAATATTAAACTTGCATACAAAAAAATAAAATAATAGTCACACACCTCAACACTGTCTCATTACCCCCCACTAAACAAACATAAAATGGCCTTCAAAGTAAAATAATCAAATGAACTGTATTGTGTATACATATAAACATGCACGCACATATTCACTCACTTCGGGACAATAATAAATTATGAAACCAGCATAACTAGATCATATTCTACTTTTTAGTATAAGGGCAGTACTAAGTATGTATTATTACTGGCACACAAAACCAACAGAACAGGAAACTTGTTTTCACTGCAGTTCCACAAGGCATGATCAGCCCCCAGAACTAGTCTTAACCATTCTGTATGGTTTTACTAGGCTAGCTGTCTGAATAGGTTTGAGTGCGGTGTGTGGATCCAATGATGTGGTTGATGATAGTTGTGTATATGTAGGCTGGGTGAGGAGTATGTGGGGTGGTGGGGGTGTATGTATGTGGGTGTATGGGGTAGGTGGGCAAGAGGGATGTTTTCTGCTGTGATAATCTGAACTGTGGATTTTTTGAAAATATTTGTTTATCCAGTATGTCTTTATTAATTTAAATGCTTCTGATTTTGCTCTGTTCTTTTTACATGTTGTTCTTAAATCAATGAGCCTTTAGTAGTTAGCTGAATTACCCTGTGAGGGATGATCAAAAGTGTATTGACTTGATGTTCAACAACACTCTTCCCTTCTATTATCAAGAAATTTCTGAATGTCTTAGGTTTACACCAAAAAACAAAACAAAAAAAATTCACAAAAAATAAAATAAAAGCGGCCTCCAAACTATCCACTCAAATAAACGGTGGCACAATTTCACATAATCATTAAATCACAGTAAAAGTCATACCCCTGATACAGTATCAGTTATCACAATAACTGATTATTTTTTTTATAGATGTTTTATGAAATGATTTACGCAACATCATAATATGGACATTAAACAGATTTGTTGCTTATATTGTTTTTGACAATGTCGGTGAACTACACAAAAGGACATTCGTTATGAAAACAAGCCGGTGACCAAGTCTTTTTCAGTGTTAATTGTCACTATTTTGAGCCATTAGTAGTCAAACATGCTTATGTGACCAGCTGTGGGACTGGGCAAAGGTGGTGGCATCACAGGTCTGACCTGGTGTCACTGTGTGGGCCAGACTTGGGATCAGACTGAACATGTTTTATTCTGTTGCTGTGCAGACTTGGGTGACTTGAAGGCATTGCATGTGTGGTGAAACCAGGAAACTCTCAGTAATTGTACTGGTAGTCTCAGTACTAAATTGGGTGACAACATATAAACACCAACTAACCAATCATGGAGACAGAAAAAAGCTCAATGGCTGTGGTACTCAGTTCAAAAGAGTTTGGAACAGGAAAACAGGTGCCTGCATGTGGAGTTGACTGCAGGTTGACTTAAGTGTTTTTTCACACTTGAAACAAAATCTAATATGGGCACTCACATAAAACACTCAAGTTTGTAAAGTTCAGTGATCAGCTAAACTTAAAAGACCACATTTCTGTTGCTGACAACATTGCCATGTGATGATGGTGAAACACTGGTGAACTGCAGAGACAAGTATTTGAACAGGGCCATTGTTTGTTTATGGGCAACTTGGGATTGGGATTAGAGACCTTCAGCAGAAAAGAGGTTTTAACACAAAGGCACATGTAACAGAGAGTACTGGGCTGCCAATCACCTCAGTACTTCAGCCATTCAGAACATCACAATTACTATTCCATGCAAAAAGCCTGGAGATTGGCTGCCATGTTTTCCCCACAAGCTAAAGCAGAGCAATGGAGCAGAAGACCAGCTGATTCTGAACAAAACTTTCAAATGACATAATGGCACAAGTTCACTGACAACACTAAGCAAGAAATCAAATCCCAGTCATTTGAATGCTGAATCAGATTCATTGTGCATTCCATCAGTCAACATGAAGTACCACATAGTGGTTGGAGAGAAAGCTTGCGAGGAGCTCGGCACAGAACCCTCTATTCCACCAGTCAACACAGTACCACAAGGTGGTCAATCCAAAAGCTTGTCAGGAAAGAGGTGGAGCTTAGAGCTCGGTGTAAAACCTTCAGTGATCTTTGTCATGGCATGTGAGAGAAACCAAGCTGCAATCATAAGCTTTCTGCTGAGTACCCCGATCACATGATATAGTATCTGCTAACTTGCACCATGGTAATAATAATTATAGATATATGGGTCATTCTCCTGAAAACTGGACCAAAGAGGGTGTTGCTTTCCCGATGAAATAAAAATTAAACTAAAACATGAAACTTTTAAAACTACCACTATATTTCTGATGTAATGTGTTTGGAGAAATAAGGGAAATGCCACAGTGGGTAAATGCATCATTATTTCTTATGCTGGGAGCCTTTTTTTGGGGTAAAAATCACATTTTCATGGCTGCCAGTTACTAGTTAGCTGATCACAGATATTTCCTTGGAATCGCTCATGATGGAATAAAAACAGGTTCCATGAGAAAGAAGGAGGCCAGTTCTTACATATAAATGGTATATTGTACGTTGCTTGCTGTTAACAGCTCCAAACAAAGGAAAGATAATCAGTGTCTTGCACGTTACTGATGGTGTCTTCTGAGTGTTTATCACAATATTGTGACTTGTTCATAATGGAAACTAAACTTTTTTTCATCAGCTTGGTAGATAACCACAGTTCACCTTATTTTTAATGCTTATTTGATGACATGAGAGTAGATACGAGATAAATTACAGTCATTTCTTCAGGGGTGGTTGACGTGGTGTCTTATAATGGTGTAACGTGCAAGCACACAAAATAATTATTTCTGCTTGTACCATTGACTCTCGACCTACCTTAATGTACCGGTCCACATCAGCTGACTTGCGGCAGCAATGTTTGACCTCTTTTTGTGCTGTGTGTGGTGTATTATTTTACTAGAAAATGGAAAGCACTGTGGTGTCTTCAGGGGTGAGGGATGTAACGCTCGTGACACATATTTGTTCCCACTCGGCTGAGTGTTTGTTTGCAATCTTTTGTAACCAAACTTGGTATTGTGATGCACCACCATGAGCTGGAATATCATGCAAAAAAATTGGATTCTATCTTCAAGGTCCAGGTCACAATGTGGGCTTATATAATCAAAATATGACAGTTTCTACTATATCTTTTATTAGTTCTAAACCAGTGAGTCTTTTGCAACCAAACTCAATTTGAGTGTAGATCATCATAAGCAAAGAAGTGTCTGGTGAAAATGTTGGATTGCTGTGTTCAAGGTCAATGTCACAGCCAAGGTTAAAAGTTTCAGTTAATGTTAGTTTGGATGATATTTGATGCATCGCTGAACCATTTGTAACCAATCCCAGTATGGTGAGACATCATTGTAAGCCAGAGCGTTATATAAGAAAAATGGGTTTCTATCTTCAAGGTCAAGGTCACAGTAACTGAATTTCAGTTCATATAATCAAATATTACTATTTCTATCATATGTTCTGAACTACTGATTTTTTTGGGCAACCACTTAGTTTGACAGTGCATATTCATAAGCTGGAGTGTCTTGTGAAAAGGTTCCTTTGCTGTATTCAAGGTCAAGGTCACAGTGAAGGTTTTGAACTTCAGTGAATGTTTGCCCGGACAATATCTCTGATCGGTCAAACTTAGTATGGTGATGCATCATTATCAGCCTTATCGTTCAGAAATATCATTTTGCTATGTTCAAGGTCAAAGCCACAATCGTTTTTACTAGATCTTCAGAAATACTGAAACTTTTGCAATCCAAATTACTTTGATGGTACATCATCACAAGACAGGGTAAGACACTGTGAAAAGAATATGGCTTGCTGCCACTCTTGGCTATCCCAGTATCTATTAATAATAATAAATAATTCTTATAATGCGCTGTTCTTTAACCAGAGTTAAACTCACTGTGCTGTACAAACATCTTATCACAAAAACTACATTAACATACATTTCAGCAAACCAAACCTTAATTATTGTAGCTTAAATTACCGTTAACGCCTATTGAAGAATAGACACACACACACACACCAACACCAACACCAACAAAACACACACACACACACACATGCGCACACCAGTCTCCGCTCATACAATAATTAACAAAATATTAATGATCTCAAACAACACCAATTTGAATCTGTCCAACCCAACCTGTGCCTCCTTCTCTTGCCTAGATCTCTATCTTAAGGAGGAGACAATACCCATTCCAATCAAGAAAATGTGAAAAGAACATTGCTTTTGTAATGAATATACTTGTTTATTAAGTTTTTTGGTCAGTGGTTTAAGTGTGTTATTCTTATATCCTTTTGTACTTGTGATGATGTCCACAAAACATGCAAGACAGATTACTAATTAAGTGTGATTGATTATTAACTTTAGAAAGCGAGAAACAAATATCCCTCTGACGTGTATATTTATGTATATGGTTCAGACCAAGTTAGTGCAGTGCACCCCCCCCCCCCCTCCTCTTCCAAATTACTTTGGGGGAATAAGGAAAAGGAATGTGTAATCTATTTTGTGCATGTCTGTACTTCGAAGAAGACATTTTAAACCAAAATCGTTTAAAGAGGCAGGACAAAAAATTAATTAATGTCAGAAGGGACAGATATTCCTTTATTAATTAGGAAATACTGTATAATAAAAAAGTCAAGAGTCAAACTAGCCACTGAGCTGACTCTAGTCATGCATTTCTGGTGTCTTCTGTAACACGCAAGACACTGACCTATGATGTAACATAATGCACAATTAACCAAGTTCCTGTCATCCTGTCAGTTTATGTCTTATATTTATGTACATAAGATATCAAGCTTTCATTTCCAAATAATAACATTAAAAAAATTCCGACTTTGACTTTTTACCCTCTATGTCAGTTTTGACCAGTTTTCAGGAGAATGACCCATATATTCCTTCAGTCAGCTGTTATTTTTCTTTTACACAGTAGTGTTATTTTTCTTTTGCTCTGTCATTTTTCTTTTGTTCTGTCTTGTTATTATTCCTTCTATTTCCCTTTACTTTGTCATGTTTTCTTTGCTCTGTCAGTTTTCTTTTGGCTCAGTCATGTTTTCTTTTGCTCATTTGTTATTTTTCTTTTGCTGAATTGAGAAGTCTTGCGTCAAAGATTACTGACCTGAAACCACTGTGTGTATTAACCTGCTTGGTGGGTGCAGGACTATAGTTTGCTCCTGCCATCTTTCTCACAGCAAACTTTAGTTTGACTTGTATCTGAGGTTCCCACCAGACCACCTTGCTATTCTTGCTAAAAACAAAACAAAAAAACATAAGCAGGAACAGTTTCACATTCAAACTGATTTAATTCATTTACAGAATATTAAAACAATATATATACAATTCATCCAAAGAAGACAGTCATCTCTGCAAAATTGTCAAAGTTGTAATGTTGATCAATGTCTTCCCCTTCGGTAACTTAATGGTCATACCTGATGACATGAATATCAGTGACCAATGGCCAGTGTCACAGATTGTTAACACTTCCTAGTCAAAAGAACAGTGCAAATGAATACCAAAATGTTTCACTTGCTGTGACTTCCTCAATCATCAATGTGGAAGAGGCAACTTCTAAAGCAGAAATCAGGGAAGTTCCATAGAAGATCATCTTCCCCTGCAGAGGGAGAAACCACACTTGCTGAAGACATATTCCAAGTAATCTAGTCCCGAAAAAGGTGGATATGAACCTCCAGATGACACATGCAGGGTGAAATTTATCTACTTCTGAAGAAGGAGAAGACAAATTTCCAGAGGGCGTATCCAAAGAGGGCAATGTACAGCCCCATTTCCCGCTGGGCTCGGCGCTGGCTGTCTTGCTCAATTGCTGTGATGCGCCGTGTCAGTTTGGCCACATGTGTGCGCAGTAATGTTGCTTCATCTTCTTCATTTAACAGTAGTGACTCATTGGGAGATAACCCCGGCGTGTAAGGGACAGGAGTAGCTCTGTAAAATATAAGAAGAGTGGAATTCATGAACAACAGATGCACTATACTATTACTTTATATACATAAAATGCAGAAATAACACAACCTGCTGGCCCGAGTAAGAGTCACAACTCTCCAAAATCTGCAATACTGAAAAGAAGATAAAAGATGAGTGGAACATGCAGCCTTCTCTTCAGTACCACCTAGTTTGCTGTCTGAAACTCTGTGGACCAGATGGCTACCTACATGAGGCCCCTATTGAATAACCTTTTTCTGCAGAATCACCTGATGACATCACCACACAGCATGATCTCTGCATGGCCTGGCACAGTGACAAACATCTGTACTGAGTATGAGAAAAGAAAGCTACATGTAAGCCAGCAGTGACCAGAAGAAATACTTGTGCAACTTGGGGCCCCAGTCTGCATCCTGGATTTTTCCCTCCTGGAAACGAATGCAACTTCTGTACTGATGACGAAGAAACAAGTCAAACAGCCCACCATAGGATGGCCATCAGTTGAAGATTGTGAAATACCTGTGTGCAGGTGTCATCCTGTGTTGAGGCCACACACACACACACACACACACACAAACCCCACTCAAACTGTTGGGCAATGTGATACAGAATGTGACACTGGGAGCCTGGTCACTACCCAGGCTCCCAGTCACCTGATTGCCACCCCCAGTCCTTTCTCCACATTGCTACATCTCCTTGGTGTTCCACAAGGATCAGTCCTTGGACATGTTACTACTCTGTTATTTACACAGCTTCTCTTTCTACTGAAGTTAAAAAACACTCTGTCCTTCACAACTCTTACACTGATAACTCTCAACTCCAGAAATGTCCTTCACAACTCTTACACTGATAACTCTCAACTCCAGAAATCCATGGCCCCTCATCATATCCAAAATCTCCTCCTCTCCATGCCCAAGTGTATTGATGATGTCAAAACCTGGTTAACAGTAAACTCAACAACAACAATGAAGCAATGATTGTATCCTCTAACAGTCACGGTCTCTCTCCTTCCCGAACTCTGTAGGTAGTGCATCTGTTCCCATGTCTGACTCTCAAGAACTTTGGTGCTACACCTGATTGTCACTTCACCATGAAAACTTGCATCTCAAATCTAGTATGTTTAGTAAATTTTTTACTCTGCCAAATTAGTTCCATCTGCCATCTTCTGTCCACAGATGCCACACAAATTTCTGCCTTTGTTCTTTCATGCCTTGACTACTGCAATTCTCTCCTCTCTGGCTGTCCTCAGTATCTCTAAAACAAACTACTAAAAGTTCAAAACATTGCTCACCATTGTTCTGTGTTCCTAAAACTGACCATATCTCTCCTCACCTTGTTTCTCTCCGCTGGGTGCTCACTGGTAAACAAGTACAGTACAAACTCACTTTTGTGACTGAACTCCTGGCAGTTTACAAAACCTGCCAGCCATGCTCTTCACCTCATACTTCATTTTCTGTCTTCTCTCTGAGAGCACACACTCGTATGGTCAGGGATCTTTTTCTTATGCTGCACCATCTCTCTCCATGGCCAAATCGGATCATCAAACACACATCTTTTAAATCATCTTTGAACTCTGTATACATGTGTGTGCATGCTCATGGAAATTTGTTTTGACTGTGTTCTAACTTCTATGCGTAGGGGAGTGGGGACGGGGAGTTGAGGGGAAGTAGGTTGGAAGCATGGATGAAGAGTCACAAGTCAGAGGTTGCTATAACGTAACTTTTATTTGTACACCAACCAACCAGGAAACAGTGTCTGTTGGAAAAGACACAAGCAAACAAAACATTTAGAACATGAAAGCAAATGTAAAGTCTAAACAACAGCAATTACTAATCTAATAAATGCAGTAACCATGTAGTTTACCTGTGGGTAACTATAATACATGACAAAATGATTAATAATCAAGCACATAAATCGTGTGCTTGACTTACACTTAAAACCCGTATCTCACAGAGTCACGGTGAGTATACAAGAGACGGCCAGTCAATTAACTGATGAACTCCCAGTATAATATAGTATACAATAAAGTAACAGTGAAGAATGTGGATTACCAAGCTCATTCTTAACTAAACAGGAAGAGTGAGATAATCGTTACAGCAGTTCCACTTCAGCACACAACCAGATGGATAGTGACACGGGTGGCATTTGGGACCATGCCGTAAGTGGGAGGAAGTCAGTCATAAACTGACCGGCTCCAGCCTAGTCAAGTTACTCAAAGCGTTACAGCATGTTACTGTTACTAGCAGAGCATATCCGGCTGTGAACAACGTCGTCAATCTAAACTGAGGGCAGCGCATCGAGAATCTAAACTGCTGATCTGGCTGCGCCTGTCTGCTCGGTTAGTGAACAGACAATTTTAAGACCTAATTGCAACCACTGACGCGCATCACCAGCCAGTTCGGGTACACGCAAAAAGACCTGGAAAGGGTTTACAAGCTAAGCAAGTCTGTGCGCCCAAGACTCGGCCATACAAAAGCCGGATCAAAACAGAAATAACACGTCTCACAGTTATACAATCACCCCTATATACTAAACCATATTCAACTAGTAAACTGAACATTCCACAACTATGAAGTCAACATCTTCAAAGTGTTATAGCCATAATATACCACCGATTTCATGTAGCAACATAGATCAGTAGGATACTAAACAAATAAGTTGTGCCGCACAGAGATCTGCACGGCCACGCTGACAAGGTATCCATACTTTAGAGGGATAACTTTGCATCAGCAAAGCATCACTCAAACTGAACATCAACCATGGCAGCATAACATACTAGCTACATATCATTAAAAACACCGGTCATAACATACTAGCTACATTTTGAAAACACTGGTCATCCTGTGGCATAAAGGCTTAACATTCGAACGCACAAACAAGGTACTCTGACGCCATAGCGGCTGCAACCAGGCGGCAATCTAGCGCCGAAATTACCCACGTTCAAGAACCAAAATCAAGGCACGTTGTGAACATGGTAACATTATAAACATACATTATTTACATCAATAAGAAACAACAGAACAACAAGTCATAGAAAAATAACTACTTACAAGCTCTCCCCTGTGATGAAAACACGAACACCGGCCGCAACAGTTAAACAAACAACCTGCCTCTGCAGGGACACTGGGGGAAAAGGGACGCTGCCGGCCCAGCACACAACTTTTAACACCTTAGATAATTGGGCCATAAAACCCCCACCCAATCAAAAAGGAAAAGCACCGGAAAGAAAAGGTTAAAGGGTATGGCCCGGAACATGTATACAATACACTCGGTTACATATGTGCTCCAATTTGGAGAACTAGCACATAAAAAATAAAATTACTATTGTTGTTGTCAATCCAGGCAGTGAGGATAGATGACCTTCAGAACTGCAAGCGCAGTTGGGCATCCTCATTAATACTGACAGATTCAGCCACAGACAGAATTTGCCCTATGCCAGACAGCCACATCTCAAGCCAATCAGTGTGTGTTTCATCTTTTTCTGGGCCCACTAACACTTAAGAGAATTGAGCTGAGTACAATTATGAAACACAATGTAAGGATGTAGTATGCAAGGCTGAAGAAGAAGGTACAACCCTTAAAAATGTCCAGATAATGTAGAGATCAATACAAAACTACAGAAAGAGTTGAAAACTGTGTCCAAAAAGCTGACAGAAGAGTCAAAGACAAAGTGTCTTAAAATTTTGTGCATTATAATTTATATGATTAATGAATGTTTACATTAAACAGTGGGGATGGTTGGGAAAGAAAATGCACTTTTCTTTTTCTTGAAACAACACAGGAAATGGCATGACTCAGTTGTTGTTTTTCATGAGCAGACAGCTGGCTTGCTGAATGTCTGGCAAGATGGAACACTAACACAACAGTGCATTCATCATTTAATCAGCTCAGTGAATATTGTAAATGCAAGCCATTTCACTAAACAAATGAACTGTGCAGAAATTGTGCTCATAGTGTTAATTGTGCATCTATGATTTTGTTGGTTTTGTATCATTTATAACCAGGGGTTGTGCTCATTGCAAAATTGTGTGTAAATATTGCGTTTTTTGGGTGCTGTACACAATTTAGCCACACTGCTGCGTCGCTGAATGCAAAATGACTGCACACTGATTGAGCAAGTCTTGGCTCATTGGTGGCTGCTACATCACTCGACACTAGATCTACTTGCAAACTCTGTTTCACCTCAGCCATGGCTATACACTCCTCCCCGGCATGCACTGCAAGTCCAGTCAAGGAAGGGTGGAATCTGGATCATAAACATGTAAGCTACCACAAATTTTGGTCTGTAATGCAACACTTTTTCCCCATAAAATCTGATCCATTACAGTTGGTAGCACCCTTTCTGTGAATGAAATTTGCACTTTTCCGAAGAACAA
Source organism: Alviniconcha strummeri (assembly GCA_963584105.1). Lineage (NCBI taxonomy): Eukaryota > Metazoa > Mollusca > Gastropoda > Provannidae > Alviniconcha > Alviniconcha strummeri. Next base: position 7,658,180 of record OY757556.1, read on the forward strand.
TAAAGATTAATTTGAACTGAATCCTAATGAACCCGTATCTAGAAGTAGAAGGATTGGTCTCTGTATCAATCTGGCCAGAAATTGCATATAATTATCTCACCAAAATGATCAGTGATCATTTCTGGTCAGTTGGCAGGGGACATGATCCCGGTAGTATCCAAGGAGGCAGAAATTCCTGGGACATTTTGTAATGCCAAATATCATCAGAATAATCCAAACAGGGTCATACGAAGTGAATAAACCCAAAATTTACAACAGAAAATGAGTTTTATCACATTTGTATCCTTCAGTATGTGTATGCTCTTTTCTGACATTTTAGCTAGATCTAGTTTCTGAGTAACCATGCACACATCCCAAGTACTGATGTTGGCAAAACAACTGTGTACTGAGGACTCACCTATTTACAGACTGTAATCAAAGTCACTTTTGTTGTAAATGTTGGCCTTATTCGCTAGATATAACCCCGTTTGAGTGATTCTATTTGTGGCCCACAATGGTGTTTAAAATGTCCCAGGAATTTCCAACCGTCTCCTTGATCCCATGATCTCAGACGTGGAATTTGGAATGACCCAATAAACCTAGTCTAACTGTCAGCGTGTATCAGAATTTACTCAAATGTAGAAGACTACAAAGCTGAAAACAAAATGTGTGGTGACACCAAATATGAAAAATTGTGGCAGCCTCTATTTCAACTTATCTTGCTACCAAATCCTGCAGTAGATGAGAACTGGGTTTGTTGACATCTTCTGCTGCAGTTCATCTTCAGAAATGATGCAGTGTGCACTGTTCTGACCTATTTACCCTTTGTGAATGGCAAATTTACTAAACATTTCTTTTTTGTGTGTGCACAAATAGACTTTCTTTTTACTGTTTTTATCTGCTCACTTTATGGATTGTGAGCGCCATCATTTTGGCTTTGTTTGCACACTACTTCTAGGTTATGCTGTATGCATTTATTGTCCCAATGATGCAAATCTCTAAAAAGCAGCATGACCCTTGATAACAGAAAATTGTAAAAAAAGTGTTGTGACTAAAGACCAAAAATGATACTGAAGAATCAACTTACATATGCCCATTAGAAACAAGCTGTCCATCCTGGTTTTCTCTAGCCTTCTTCTCCTCAGCATCATCAACAACAGGGAAGCGTTGTTCCAGTGTCAAGACTCGGGGTGGGGTGGTCAGTCCTACTGCATTAGAGGCCTCAGTGTGAATGTCCCGGTCCATGGGCAATGTGCGCAGTCCCTCACGCAGCCCTATGTGCTGGTTGTCACCTGAACAGCATTGACAGGTTCACATTTGGTGTGATATGAACAGGTATGTCTGAACCAAACAATAACACACAAGACCTTCAATCATAATGTGAATTTTGAGGTCCTGAATTATATTTTTGCCAAGACCTTTGGAAAAGTGTACATATGTGGCTGTAGTCAGTATAGATCTATACAAAGTGATGCAGTTGCTTACTTTACAGAAGAACTGTGCAGTGACTCAAAGTTATCATACTTGAACAAGAATCCTATCCAATTCCAAATGAAGATAATTTACTAATGCCCGTCACACACTGTTACTTTATGCTAATTACAAAATTAAGACTAGCTTACCTTAAGCACATTCTAATTGTAAATATGTTGACCATGGTGAAGTGAGGAAGAGATCATGTGAGAGTTTTGCACACGAAATCACATTTAAAGACATGCAAATGGTGCAGAAAACAGAGGAAGGTATCAAAGGCAGGGACAAAAACAACAGATCTGAAGTAGTGAACCAATCCAAACATCATAGTTGACAAAATTACAATTAGACTGCACTTAAGGTAGGCTAGTTTTAATTTTGTAATTTTATCTCCCATGATTCTGTGAGGAATCTGATCACATGAGACTTGGAGACTGCAACATTTGCATATTCCAGACTAAAACAAACAATGGGAAAAAGTGTTTCCTACATACCCAACTTAGCAGAGAACAATATTTGCAAAGGCCCTTCCACTAACAAAAACTAGTCAACTGTAGAATACAGCAAAAGTGCTGAATCTTCTCCAGCCCACTGTCTGTGAAATTGTCTTCAAAGGCACCTTTTGCACAGCCTTACTAGTGGAAGCTGCTCTGGTCAGCTGTGATGCGAATATGGGGAAGTAAGTAAGTTGGTGTTTTACGCCCAGTCAACCGGTATGGTTATATCAGGGCGATATACATCTGACATTATGTATTATTTTTTAATAATGTGTCCATCTTAAAATTGGTATATATAGTTTTAAAACCATACTTAAAAGGTGAATAACACAAACATAACTAAAAATGATCTCAGATTTTTGGTCTGAGAATAGGATGAGCTCAACTGAGATGTTGCCATCAAGGGCATCCGTAGCTGCAGAATCTGCAGCCAAATTTCCCTTAATGCCAACATGGCCGGGAACCCAGATAAAAACAACCTCTCTCCCATCTCTTGTCATTTCTGTATATAATTCTAAAATCTGAACCAAGATTGGATGATCATATTTTAGGTTTAATACTGACTGTAACGATGAAAGAGAATCAGATAGTATCAAAAATGATTTTCCTTTGGAATAATAAACATGTTTGAGAGCTAAAAGAATAGCCCTCAACTCTGCTGTATATATTGAACTGTCATCTGGAAGCCCATATTATTAATTCATTTAGTGGACACAGCCGCCGCAGCAACTCCTTCCTCTGTTTTAGAACCACGGTTGGTGAAAATTTTTTCCAACAAAGGATATTCTGAGGCAAGTTGCAAACAGAACTGTTTATATATTTGAAAGGGTTGTTGTATCTTTTTTTAAATTGGTTAAGTCAAAACGGACTGCAGGAACTGAAAGTTTTCAAGGGATGATGTCCAATGAGGGAGCACCATCTATCAGATTTAGGTTAAGTTTGGATTTCAGATATCAAGAGGTGGAATCTTCGACTGATTCTTCAAATAATTTGGTGTTTTCGGGTTAAAAAATGCAACTATAGGCTGGGTCTTCTGGCAAGGATTTGAGTTTAAGAACATAGTTTAAACTAAAGACAATTTTAATCAGTGAGTAGTTAATGACAGTTCATGTGCTTCTATGTACAGACTTTGAGCAGGAGATGTGTGGAAAGCGCCCAACACAATTCGCAAGCCCTGATGGTGGATCAGATCCAATTGTTTCTATGGGCATGTTGATCCCAGCTTTATGGGGCCCCTTCTTTGTCCAGTGTCTGTGTCCTGTCCCACTGCTTTGTGTGGAGCTTTCACACTAATGAAAAGTCTGGTGTCTGTCCCCCTCAACTCTTCAGTTCTCCTGACATAATGAATAAAATATCTGACCACACAAAACGCTTTCCCAGATGGGGATGCTCCAAAAACAATTTCACTCTGATGACTTCAGGGAGTCGAAGTTTTGAGGTCTCCAAACCTACAATGGATGTCATTCTTTGTCCAAGACATGTTCCTTCTGACAGCAATAACCACAAGGTGAAAATGTAAGTGACAGGCTATTTGCAGGAGATCACTTCTTCAAAACATTTAGCACTATTAGGTAGTCCAAAGTGCTCTCGGCTGCGTTCCGCTTAACTAAGTTGGTCTAGTTTTAGCAATTTTCATTGACGGAATTCTTGTGCTTTTTTGATCCAATCTCAATCAAAATTACTGTTGTGAAAAGCTTAATGTCTCGTCTTCCTAACTATGTTGTTATGTTTATTACGCTTTGAAAAAGAATGTGAAAATTCACCCCAATCTTGGTACCCCTAAGCGCTGCCTTCTGTCAGTGATGCACATAGGTTGCGAACACCGCTCGCTGTAAGCCATCTGTCAGCAATGCGCATAGGTTGCGAACACCGCTTGCTGTAAGCAGTTTTCAGATGTAGAGTGTTGGATGTACACTAGTCCAGCCATGATGAAATCTATATCAATCAAAAGTGCTGTTGCTAAGCTTTCTTTCCATATCCATGATGGCTGCCTTTGACAAGCAGAAGTCCTGAATAAAGTTGTTTGAAATGTGTTGAACAGATTTTGTACTATTTTTAGACCACGGACACTCTCATAAAAAATATCAGTAGAAAGACCAATCTTTCTTCTTCAAAGTTATACTAAAATAAGAGTTCAAAACTATTCATATGTCCAACACTCAGCCGCCGAAACGTGATAACGAAGAGATTTTATTACCAAAGCCGCATGGTCAGCTATGGCCGCTGAGGCGACCGCACAAGCGATCGTGTGTGCCAAGTTGGTGGATTCTCAACTATCAGAGTGTTCTACATTGCATGTAAACGATCTTGTTGATCAGTAAAATTATTAACCTTTTTGTTGAAAGCCAGATTAAACTGTCAAACGAATGCTTCTGACAGCAAAAAAAGAAAAATGAAGCAGTCTGTGAACGATCGCAATCATGGGCGAGAGCTGGTTTGGGTGTCAATGGGATGATCGACAAATTTATCTATAAACAGCAATTTTAGCAAACTGTTCTACTAATGACAGTCTAGGAGAAACTTTATTGGTAATATCCAAGGAGACAGTCAGAAATTCCTGGGACATTTCAAGTGCCATTTTGGGCCATAAATATCATCAGAATCACTCAAACAGATCTAGGAATGAAGCCAACATTTGCAACAGTGACTGATTCAGTTTGTAAATGGGTGAGTGGATCAATTGTTTTACTGACATCAGCACTCAGGAAGGGTGCAGGTTTACTCAGAAATTAGATCAAATGTCTGAAAGCAGCATAGGCATACTGAAGGACACATTAATATGATTACACTCACTTTCTCTTGCAAATTTTGGATTTATTCAGTTCCTATATATTTGGTAAATGGCTGTAAAAAGAAGACATAGCCGAGACTGCTGTGCATTTTGTTTTGAAATGGGTGTTTGAAGTCAATCCAGTTAGCAACAATTCCAGGATGTTGGAGACAGGGGATTTTGGGGACATCACTTCCACATATATGCCCTTGAAAAGGGGCCTGTAATGTGATGCAAGGTCACCCTAAAAAAAAACCGGACTTTTAAATTTTCTTTGTGATCAGTCAGAAAAGTATGGCATCATGTAGAGGTCTTAACTGTGGTTATTTTGGAACAAAAGGTAAGGTGATAGGACACGTAGAAGAGGAGTAATGATTTTTTTTAAACCATTTTTAAGATTGACGGATGGCATTTTTTTATGAATTTAGCAAGTTTGATGTGAAATATCTGGAAGAATAATCAAAATGAAGGTCTACAAAAAATTGGGCCTATTATTTGTACTGTGGAGAATGAGATTCCTAAATATTTGACAGGTTATATGCAAAATAGCTTCCAGGTGGGACCTTAAATCTGAGGATTTCTCTAATTTGGATTTTGTGGGCAAATTGGGGCAAAATAAATAAATATTAAAAAAATCATAACTTCAGAACTACTCAAGTGATCAACATAAAATTGGTATCACTGAAATCAGATAAAAAAGATCTATGCAAATATATAAAGTCTGATAGTCAACTATTGATTTTCAAAATGACTTTGGACTACCTAGTACTATATTTGCATCCCATGTAATAATACCAGTTCAGGGAAAAGCGGGCTGTCTATTAAACATGCCCCTTAAACATTTTCAGACAAGAGCATGGTTGCCCACTGAACAGTCTCCATTTAAGGACAGTGTAGAGACAGCACTGTGCAACATGTTCAAAGCACTGTATTCAAGATTCCTTTGCCCTCTTTGTAAAGTCTAGTGAGACAGTTAATCAGTTCATTTTCAGATGGACCAAAGCGGGTTTTCACCCATTTAAGGCAATGTTGCACCCATCTTTTGATGTATGAATTCGTGTATTGTTTTGTGCCATCTCTCCAGCAAGACAAAATAATTTTAGCAGTGTCTCTTGTAATGCTCTGTTTTTCCAGCATTTCCTGGATAAGGCACATGCCATGGGCTTCACCGTTTTCAACAGATGGTGTTGTCCTGTAAGGGGGTGGCACAGAGGTCTGTTCTGGAAGGAAGTACTGGAAGATCAGTAAGCAAGCGGAGTAACTTCGGGACCCAAACCTGGGTAGTCCATAAAGGAATGACTGAAATGTAATCTGCTTTGTCCCTTTCTAATTTCTGTAGAACTCTAAGCAAAAGACTAAAAGGGGGGGGGGGGGGGGGGGAGGGCACAATAAGCCCTAAAGTCTGCCCAGTCAAGGCTTATGGCATTCATAGCAAAAGGGCCAGGTTTCCAGAAACAAATTTACTCAGCTGAGTATTAACTCTCAAGGCAAAAAGGTCAATCTCACAATTAACTCCCCAAAACTCACCAACTGGTTTGAGATGGCTTCAAAAACAACCCCGTCCAGGTGCCACTCAAGTTGATGTCTGTCAGCTAACTCTTGACTCTAAGTTGGCCTCTGTTTTATCTTTTCCAGGAAAATGGGATGCAACCACAAAGTTCCAAGAAGACAAACACCAAAGCCACATTTCTCATGTAAGTCAGTCTTTGTGCTACTCTTGTTAATGCTGCTGATGCAGGAGACAATCATGCTGTTGTCTGTTTGTAACAGAATAGCACAACTGGATAAGTTCTTGCAGAAGGATTCTAATGCAAAAAATGCTTCCTTGAGCTCAAGACAATTTATGTGTAAAGCATTTCTTTACTCATCCACATACCCCCTGTTGTTTTACCATTACATTCCATCCTCCTCTTTTTGATGCATCAGATTTCACACAAACAGGTCTATTTCTATTTACTGGGGAAGGAAACTTGTCCACACTGTCAATTCACCAAGAAAGATCCTCCTCTGCAACTCAAGGTATTTCAATCTTCGCATCAAAGTTCCCATTCTCTGCTATGAGGGCACAGTCTTTGACAGATTCCAGGCACTTAAAGAAAAGGGGAGCTATCCAGAATCTGGGCTGAGCAGCCACTAGCTGACCAATTACTTCTGTTAATTGTCTGATACTACACCAGTGTTTCCTGAACAAAGACAAACAACAAGCCAGTCTGATCTTATCTGCCTTAGCTGAGGTCAGAGACAAACATGTTGTGAGAATCAAACTGAAAACCTAGGAATTCAATGGTTTGCAACAGTTTGAAAACTGACTTAACAGGGTGAATCATAAATCCCAAAATATCCCAAGCTTCACAGGCCTTGGAGGCATTCCATGAAAGTATCACCTTGCAGCAAAGTGTTGTCAACATAGATCAGAATGGTGAAGCCCAAGGATTGTAGATGGGAGAACTGGTTTGAACAACTTTGTAAAAATAACAATAATAATAATGAATAGTTAGAGCGCCTAACCCGCACAGGCCCCAAGTGCTTACACGTTCTCTACAAATACATATTTGTCAAAATTCAATGTATACAATATGAATGCACACACACATGCACACACACAGAGACTTGCACACACACGCATGCACACATACACATGCACAAATGCGAGGGGAATCCTGAAACCCCTGAGTCAATGCCACAAATTCAAAGAGTCTACCATGAAACATGAACCTAAAGCATTTTGTGACACTTGGGTGATTTCTCATTGAACATTAAGTGTCTTTTAAATTCAAAGATGCATAAAAACAGTCTTGCTTTATGAGAACAAGTAGCAGTAATTGGATTTTAATGTCCTCTCAACCACACAGGGTCACCTCAGGACAGTTAAACTCAGGCCATAAGCAAATACACATGTCTAAACTCTTCTCACATATATATCAACCCTCTGTCAAGTCAATCTACAAAACCAATCACTTTGCAAACATAAAACACAAACACAAATACACAAACATCAGACACAAATTTTCAAAGTTAGTCCTTTCAATATTACCCCTGTTAAAAGAGCTCATAAGGCTAGGACATGCTGGTATCATCGACCATTCCGTCTAATTTATTGATACCAGCTTAAAGAAAAATATAAAAAAGGAATGGACAGACACAATATAAAATTAAAAAATGTTATATAAATGCATAATGGCAAATACCAGTGCCATATGGCAGCAAGCTGCCCATACCACCTACCAACTATCATCTCCTAGCTGCTCAACAAGAGCCATACAAAAAAGTCTAACCCTTAACGAAAAATACTTGAGTTTTCTGGAAAAAAGTCAGGAGAATGGATCTTTAGCAAAAAGATGACAAGACAGAAAGAGCAAGAGGACTTGGCAGAAAAACAAACAAGAGAGGAGACAGGAAGGAGAATCAAATGACAGCCCTGAGATTCCAGACAGGAGGATGATATCAGACATCCCCAGTGTCCCTTCGGGGATTATGAGAACAACAGCATTATTGAAACAATTCATTTTGAAATTAATCTTTTCACTGTTTGATTCAGATTCTTCAAATTCAGGAACATCCTGAAAGTTCCATCATTCTTCTCCTGGAGAAACACATTTGAAAGAATTTGGCCAATTTCTGGTTCTGCCTCACAAATAACACCTTTCCTGAGAAGTGTCTGGATCTCCTCCCCTTTCAACTTTTCTTCTTGAACTAGGATTGTTTTTCTCTCTCCATGAATAGAACTGGAACAACATGCATTGGGCTCTTACCACAGTGTGAACATTTCTTGCTAGCTCTGTTTCTGGAACGTTGAAATCCCTCAGAGTGGTTCACTTTCCATTGGTTTTGTTTCCCCTGTTTTACTGGTATCCTTCTGACCTGTGCGCTTATGGTATTAGATTTAGACATTGAGTGAGACTGCTGTCTTGATGTTTTGTAGGCTCTGCTTAACTCCAGACTGAGCTGAGTTTTTTTTTATCCTCCAGCAACTTTTCTTAAACTGCATCTTCCTTGACTGCCATCACCACTTGATCTCGTATCATTCTGTCCTCAAGAACTCCAAAGTTATAGTTCTTTGCCTGTTGATACAGACAGGAGATGTATGCTTTGACTGTTTCTGACAGTGCTTGGTGTTTCACTGACACAAAAATCCTCAAATATATTCATGATTTTCCCTACATCTTGCATGTCAGCTTCTTGCTCAAACTTGAATCCATCAAATATGTCCATCGCGTCTTCCCCAACAGTTGCCAGAAAGACTGCTTTGAAACTCATTAGGTCTTATCAAGCCTGCTCGCAATGTAATAATTTTGGAACAGGCATTTGAATTTTTTCCAATAATGGCTAAGACATCAATCAGACACATTAAGCATTGATGGCAAAGGAACATTTGCTGCGTGTTGGCAGCTTTGCATGGTGGATTATGTCAAGAGGAAAAACAAAATTCTTTTCTCACAAAATGACATAATTTTGATGTTCTTCAGGCATCTGCTCACTTCCTTGATCCTTTCTGAATCAATACACTCTTCTGACACCATGTAGTGTTGTCAAACACCAGGTAAATTGGACTTAGGCTTGTAAGTGATGTTTATTGCCGTTTCTCATTAGGCAGCCGTTTCTCCAAGTCCCCTCTCATTGGTCAATTCACCAATGACTCCGATCCAGGCAAGGCTTATGTATATTAAATGGCCCAAGAACACATTAATTAATACATTACAGGAATGATCTACCAAAGTTTGCAAAGTAGGTTGTTCAAGGGTGGCCACTCTGGCTGACAATGCTTTGTTCTGCTCAGAAATGATTGCTACACTCACAAGTATTGTGTCCAGTTTGCTTTTAAGTCCAACTCTTTTGCATAAAATGTAGTTGCTGCATCCCCCTGTTTAGCTTTCCCTGACTTCTTCTTCTGCTCCCCCACATCACTAGAGCCTGTTTTTCCTAACTCCTTCTCTCCTGAATCACTGGCATTGGCCATTTTGTATCCCTACACCGACAACAAAAAGCATTTTACTTTTAGCGATAGGGTGGCCATGGGGAACCTCGGTTGGGGGAACCTTGGCCACACAAACACCCTCTAAACTGCACTCAACACTTTGCTTCAACCCCTACAAGTGAACTTTTCCAAACTGTAACATCAGCTACATAACGGATCACTCCACAACCAAAACAACCAATGGGAGTGATTTTTTACAAGTAGCTATTGTGGGAGCTGTGCTGTTTGCTTGGCAACAAACCATAGTGTGGGTTATACGCAACATGTAAGGACCGGCACACTGTTAGCTGATGATGTTTTGAAGTTCAGTGCTTGAAAATTCTATCAAATTTAGTTTTCACACATTTATCAAAAGTTGATGAACATATGTATGTCACTTATTTTCAGCAAAAAACATTCACACAAACTGAAAAGAAAATTTTCACGGTGGCCAATTTTCCCCCAACAGAAAATGTGCTAGGGGGAAGTTCGCCCGGGAAATTTGCCCTTTTATTTACCCTGTTGCTTTCAACACATTGCTAACCATAACATGAAGGAGTGGGACTTGCTGACAATTGAAAGGAATGGGGAGTTGTTGATCTCAGCCAAAAAAGCAGGGGGGGGGCGGGGGTTGTAAACAATGAAGTAAAGGAAATTTGTCAATTTTGTAGGAGCAGAGTTAGGCCTTTGGAAATAAAGCACTTTGGTCGGGTTCACATTATGTACTGAGTTTTCACTTTTACGCTGAAAAAGTTCATATTTCGTCTTTCTGAAAACATTAAACTTAACAATTACTGGTTTTGGATGTCTTTCTTAGCCTTTTCCTTTCATTCAGTGTGTTTTCTTTATGTTTGGATAAAGTTCCCTGAGATGCAGGATGAAATTCCCCTGACTTTGTCAAAATTGCCCCAAATCACACAGCATCTGAAAAAGAAAATTCTTATTACATATTCATGAGATCACACACATAGTCATGCTGTATACTAGTCTGTGACTGGTCGAAGGTGTCTACAAACCAAAACCAGTTTGTGTTGGTCGAGACAAGATGACAGAACAGTGTCTCGAAGTGTGCATGAACATCATATCATACATATTTGCCTGTTCGGATTTCTCCCAGGCCACCCGAACATGCAAAATCCTTTCCCAGACTTCTTTTGTTAGAAATAGACCAGCAAATGTTGTTTCATAAAATCTTCCAACACAGGATAGCGATCATTCCATGTGCCACTTCAAAGGTGATGTGAGTGCGTCAAGGCAGACAAAAAAAGTGCTGTAACCGAGAAGACAGTACCAAAACATGTAATCGTCCTTTTCCAGACTTCTTTTGTCAGAAATAGACCAGCAAATGTTGTTTCGTAAAGTCTCCCAATATGGGATAGCGATCACTCCTAAGGCAATCTGTATGTGTTATTTCAAAGATGACGCAAGAATCTGCATCATGGCAGACAAAAAAGTGCTGCAACAAGACAGCACCAAGTGCAGTAAAAAACAGCCCTCACTGGCAAATGCAATGATCTATGGACCAAATTTAGCCCCAAAGAATGTTTACAAATACAAAAGTGTCAAATCAAAGAGGTAAACCAACAGTGAACGGTGACACAGTACTGGTAACGCGATTAAACCTGCACTCAGCCTAAGTAGGTCAAACTGAACATGTTCAAACAAATCAGTTTGCAAACAGAACAAAGAAAAAAGGATATAATTTCTCCTACCTAGAAATGCAGATATGATGAGAAAGAAAGACTATGGCCCAAGAGCTTCAAAGAAAGAGAAAGAGTCTGGACATTGACAAACCTCATGGCAAAAAGATTTTGCATGCAAAGCTCTCATGTGACCAGATTCCTCACAGAATCATGGGAGACAAAATTACTGAAAATAAAACTGCTCATAAACTCTTGTTTTCTGTAAGTGTAACATTAAAATTGACTCTAATTTCTGATTCACACACAGTGACACTTACGCACCTGCCTGCTGGCCACCTACCACCACCAATAGCAATACAGTTACAAACTTTACACAATGCTTTAAAGTGTCCCTGCTGTGGATGTGATGACAATCCAAAATCAGGACTGCAGTTGCTATCCACATGTGAGTTGTGACTTCTGAGGCAGCAGTAGCACTAGCAGTCAATGATTGTGATGTTTGCCCCTAAATACTGCTGAAACCAGTGAACCACTGAAAGTGAAAGTGACAGAATGAAAAGCATGAATTAATCAATGATCAGTCTCAGATACAGTGAAAAGGCCAACTGTACCAGCAACAATGATCCTGTCCGGCACACTCATGGCCGAGAACTGTCGGCTAGAGCCAGGATCATAATACTTGTAGCCAGTGATTTCTGCTGCTCCACTGCCATCATCAACACAGATTCGTTCTGGTACTTGCATCCTCTTGCTGATGTCAGAGATGTAGTTAGGGTCATAGGACTGGTCTTGTACATCCACATAGTCTGAAGGAAGGCTCCGGACATGAGCTGTCTGTAGAAATCAAAAGGAACTTGAACACTAACAACAAAATACAGAATTTCAGCAGAGTAGCAATGGAAGTACTTGAGTATTTTGACTGCACAGGCAACTAAGAAACTTCATTGGTGACTAAAATTAGTAAAAAGGAAATGATGATCACCTGTCATATATCATCGTGGTTTTTCTTTTTTTCTTTTCTTAAAGTCTGCATCTGTGTGTACTGGGTAACTGGCCTAAACACACTCATAATGGGTCACAAATACACCTCTTTTTTTTTAATGCAAAATAAACCCCTCTCATGCAACAGCTCAAACCCCATGCATTTACTATGTATGCAAAAATGTCTGTATGACAGGATGCATTTCGATTTAATAAAAGGCTTTACACAGTATTTTTCTTGCTAAGTCTCAGTCTCTCTGACGTCGGAGTGTGAGGTCGGTTGTTAGAACATATCAACTTTGACAGCTGCCTGGCCAGGGTGGGTGACATTGAATCTGGTCAGTAGTAGCAGTTCATTGCCTACATCATTTTCTGGCTGCATGCGGCATTACTAGTTTCCTGCTGTTCATTTGCATGTGGAACCAACCACATTTCACAGAAAATTCTGATTTCCTTTTTCATAGCTGTGATGATACTGCTGTTATCCATCTGCAGTAGGTGAGACAGTTCCCTCTGGACTCATTCAAACACAACCTAAAAACTTTTTTTTCTCCCCAAACTGTAAACCTGCCATGTTTTCTGTTCCATGCTGCTGTCTTCATCCATCTTGTTTCTGTTTGCTGCCTGTTTTAAGCTGTGCACATTTAGCTTTGTACTGTCAAAATGCTCAAGTGTGCTGGTGCCTGTGTGTGTGTGTGTGTGTGTGTGTGTGTGTGTGTGTGTGTGTGTGTGTGTGTGTATGTGTGTGTATGCACCTAGAATAGTCTCTATAGTCTAGATTGTGTGCCTTATAAATACTTTTATTATTATTAATTTCAGCTAGATAAACTGTGCAGGATTAGTCTTAAAAAATTACTGTTAGTGTGTTTAGCTTCATGTTTGGTTAGTACACATTTTTTCAAGACACTGTGTTTGCAATTTTATATGACTTAGTGCCAAAATGGGGGGTCGGATTTTTGACTGTCAATAAAATCCGTTTAAAACACTTTGTCTTCTTGTTGCTTTGTGTGTGCGTTCATAATTGGTCAGTATCACAGTGGAAACAATATGAGCTCCAAATCTGGAGCTGATGGAGAAAAAAAAAAAAGTGAAAGTGAAAAGCGCCATGAAATTCATCCCCTGAAAACGGACACACTCACAGTGAGTACTTTCGATCCTTTCATTCACGTACATGACGAATCAAAACATTACCTCAGTCACTGATTTGCACAGAGGAGATATCACTTTACACAGTGCATATAAAATTGATTATCACTAAGTTTTGTTTTGGGAGTTAGAGGCTCTGAAATATTCCTCGGTCGAACGTTATGTGTGTTGAAATGTTTCATGACCAGCATCTGCAGACAATGTAGTGAAGAACTGACTTTCTCTTTCATCAAAACTTTACTCCAGTCACTGTGGTACATCACTGCAACAGGGGCCAATGTTTTATTTTACTGCCAAATGTCTGGGTAGTTTTCAAAATATATTTTGCCATTCTTCATAAAATTGTTGCAATAAATAATGTTCAACAAAGTAATGATTAAACAAGCAAAACGGAAAAATTAAGTTTTTGCACTACTTCTGGTTAGCCATGTTACACATCCGGGTCATTTGCTTTTAGCACATGGCCGCATGGAAGAGACGTTCTGATATACGAAAGGTGTGTGGTAATGTTTTTGAAGACCCTAACGTTCAACTTTATTTAAACGTTCATCGCAGATTTGGCAGAGATTTAGTCAAATCTTCCGGTTATACGATGATATTTATATTGATATATGCTGAATCTTTTAAAATAATCGGAATGTTAGCATACGAGACAGAGTGAGTTTTTGTTGCTGTCGATCTAAAGTTTGTTCAGATGCTTTTGTAAATTTGTTTTCCCTGAGTTTCTTACAACATCGGTGCGTGTTGAAATCGTAATGTGCAAGAGCAGACTGGTTATAAACTGTATATTCTGATCGTACTCTTTACATTTTTTTGCTTGTCTTCAAACAAATCATCATATATGGTAGACAATTTGAATTTACACAGGTTAAAGCCGTCAAGTTAGGTGTTGAACATTACAATTACAACACGAGCTGTGGAAATAATAACGTTTAACATAATTATAGTGACCATGCCTATCTGCCTTCCAGAGTTCTAAAAATGTAAGGTGCCGATCTTAATAGCATTATTCTTTGGCTGTGATATTTTTATTAATATTTATTACGATTTTTAAATATTTTTTTATTATTAATTCTTTCACTTTTAAGATAACTGTTCAACTATTTTTGTCCTAGGCATCACCAAGAAACGCATGGATGACAGGTTGCGTGTGTGTTTTCCTGTGACACCCAAAAGCAGCAAAAGTTGCACTCACTCTTACTTGCTCCATTTTCTCTTACAAAACACTTACTTGTTTGTTAAATAATAAGTATTACTTATTTTGTTATCAAAAACAAAGTACCATGTTGTCTCATTAATTTATTATTAATGTTATGTTATCCACTACAACAAAATTACTGCAGCAAAAACTGTTCACATGGAAATAGTTATGTGTCTTTATACTTTACAGTAATAAAAAGTTACTGATTTATCATTTTCATCAAGAAACAAACAGTATTGTACATCTTGTTGAAATAGTAATGTACAATATATTTCTTACATCATTTGCTGTTTATGTCAAGAATGCTTAAATTTGAGGAAAAAAATCGTCAAATCTTCCTTGTCACATACTGTTCTATTAAAGGACAAGCCCACGGTTAGGGGTGATTTTTGACACGATTTCCGTTAAAGATCGCTGAGAACGATGATGTAGAGGGTGAACTGTGATCTGAGGGTTATAAATGCATGAAAAAAAAGAGGCATTTTCTGTCGTACCAAAAGCATCGCCATGATGCCCAAATCACGTGACCATATGCCTACTATGTCACTCTGGGGAGTCTCTGCAAAATGGCCAACTTGAGCTCCGAAGACGAAACTGATACTTTGCCCGAGAGACCCACAAGGATACAGCCATATCAGTTTGAGCCTGTCAGGCAGAATTTTGAAAGAGTACCGGGACATCGTGTCAGCTTCGAAGCAAACCCCATGCGGTATTCCATGGGGTTTGCGAAATCGCACTCACTCGCTACACAAATGGGCGTGATGCGGCACAGCAAGAAAGTCAGCTCGTTTGAATTGTATAAACTTAATCCGCTTTTACCTCACTGCGGGTCGATTGCGCGGGAGCTCATGCATTGTTATACCTGGGGTCGTCTGCGAATTGTTACAGTTCGCGGCAACACAGTAGGCTGGCATAGTTAACTTTTTTGTTGACCACACGCATACACAGTTTACTGAAGAATCTAAGATGGCAACCGCACTGACTCCCCAGACTGACGTCACTTCTGGGGAAGCCTACAGAAAATAAAATCAATTAAAAACCCAATTAAACAAACAAACAAAAACAAAAAATCATTAAATCTGAAACTAGTGACTCATTTGTCAATCATTTCGATGGTCATTTTGCATATTTAAAAACCTTGGACTTTTAATTTAAAGAATAACTTTATGTTTCAAAATGTGTTGCTTTCTATTCATTTAAAAATGTTCAAGATTGGCTGTATGTTGAACGTTATCTATTACAACAAACTATGCGTAGCATGCTGTTCTGTGTGACACAGAACAACAACAGTTCACTTGGTAATACTCATGTGGATCACATCTTGTTAGATCAGTTGGGTTTTCACAGTTAACTGCAAAATCAGCAGCACAGTGATGTGGGCTTGTTGTAATGTGTAATGTTCAACATCTTGTCACAAATCACACTGAAAGTCAAATTTCTCAGGAACGAAGAGCAGCACTGCCTTCTCCCTTCACTGGTGGATGACTTCACATGTGTTCATTCAAAATTGCATTACTCACTCACATCCTGTCAACTTTATTTTCTAGTACCTCTGTCCTCTTTTCTTGCACACCTTTTGGCACTAAGTCATATATATATATAATATATACACACATCTACAATACTGGCCAAAAAAAGTGGGACATCCAAAACTAATCTGTCACCAAATTGTCAGAAACCAACATTTTTTTCTTGAGATAAATCATTCTTCTTTAATTTTCTTTTAGTTTGGTTAAAATATTTTGCTCAATTTTTTCATAACATGAAAGAGAATCAACGTAGTTGTATTTCCTGATGTAAGTTTCGTGGTTTTCACTTTGCATCTTTATCTCCTTTGAAATTATGCTTTTTATTAGTTTATTATATGGACTTTAAAGTGCAACATCCAAAGATAATTGGTAAAGAAAAAAGTAAAATTCTCAATGAAAACCACCCAAGAACAGTAATGAGGCAAAATGGAAACAGTAACTTAAATCAGACAAGAAAAAAAGTCAATTAGAATTTAGTTATCAAAATAAAACACATTAAACAAATTTACATTTGTGACCTTATTATTCTTAAAGCATTGTTTTGGACTAATCTAACAAGCCATTGCCATCTTTGTTTGTTTTTAAAAATGACGTAAGTTATGGAAACCATGCACATTTTCAACCATGCTTGCAAACCAATTATTTTATTTTTTTAGTAAACTTTTATATCAAATGTCTTGATGATTTAGATATCATCTAAGGAACAATTTCAAAGGTTGATACTGAAAAAAAGCAAACCAGGAAACTAGACATTCATACCAGAAAGTGACGTGGAAATACCACCAGCTTTGTCTAAATGTCAACTTTGTATTGGTCCCTAAGGGGAGCAATAGAAACAACACCAGCTTTGTCTAAATGTCAACTTTGTATTGGTCCCTAAGGGAAGTAATAGAAACAACACCAGCTTTGTCTAAATGTCTGCTTTGTATTGGTCCCTAAGGGAAGCAATAGAAACAACACCAGCTTTGTCTAAATGTCAACTTTGTATTGGTCCTTCAGGGAAGCAGCCAGCTGGCTGAAAAACATGTGGAACTGGCCAGAATTGGGCACAGTGCCACCACCTGATGTTTGTTTCTGTCATGGCGGAAGCGGAAACGAAGAAAATATTGAAGAATCATGGGTAATTCTAGTCATGTCACATGTTGTTTTGACTCGAACTTGATGCATCACTACATGAGTAAGGTCAATCAAGTGTGTTGGGCTCTGTCAGCGCCTTTGTCTGGATGTTAGAGTCGACCTGATATTTGTTAATGCAGGAAACAAAACTGACTGTGCTCACAAAATTTGACGAGAATGGTTCCTTGCGTGAAACACATTTCCACTTAAGCAATGCTTAACAGGTGGAATAAAAGAAATTGAAATCATGGTTGCCGAATTTGTGTCAGCACTTCAGCGTTAGTGACTGGTGTCAGTGGAAACGATGCGCAATGCACATCATCGCTTATTCGTTCGAGTATAACAATAACACCTTTCTCTCCCCATATAATGCTTTGGCACTGAAAATTGATCTTTCAAGTACCATTTTAGATGTCTATTGTTATTGTTAGGCATTTTGAAACTGTTTATTTTTTGTGATAATGAAATTGACTGAAAAATGGCCCACATCCAGTGCCATTTTTCACTTACATTTTCAGGTTTTAAAAAATATTTAAAAACAACCACGGTGAATTTTTGCAAAACAAATACTTTGACGGTGTGCATAAATCAGTTGTTTTGTGCATTCATACTGCTTTCTAGTGATAAGATGGACAGAGAGTTTACTATTTGCAATGGAAGGGACCTACCCATCGATTTTGCCAGGTTTTGCCAGTATCGTAGAGGTGCACATCATAAAAAAAAAATTAAAAAAATAATATATATATATATATTATAATGCAAGTTCTAAAAAGTGTTTCCAACCAAACACATTTAAAAAATAATAATATATATATACATTATAATGCAAGTTCTAAAAAGTGTTTCCAACCAAACACACACACACACACACACACACACACACACACACACACATACACACAGAGCCTTCGGTGGATTTGACTCCCAGTCATTGAGTCAAGACCGAGTGAAGGACTGAGTCAACAATTTTGCAGATGTGGTAAGTAAGGTTCCTGTCTTGCCATATGTGCACAGTACACATGTACAATTGTTGTGAACACTAAAATTTAAAGACCTTGCGTCCATCTTTTCACAGGAACAGGCCTAATTGCTTGTGACAGTGAAATTTATATATAATATAAATAACAGATAACATAACAATGTTAACAAATAGCACCAAGTGACCACTTCATTGTTCTTAACATTTTGTCACTGAATCAGTGAATGTGGAAAGGGGTTTATGTATAAATTTTTCAGCTGACGGAAACTCTCACAGGTCTGAACTTGCAGTGCTCACTGTCTTGATCTTGATCAAGTTGATGTGCACTACAACTAGTGCAAGTGTGATACATTGACAGGACCCAATCTTGGGTATAGTGTCAGCAGACAAGGGGGGAGCACCTGATGTTTTAGGGGCAGCGATAGATTTGTGTCTTAAATAAAACTTTCTAATGTCTACTCTTAGTCTTACTACTATTTCCTGTTCTAATTGTTCCAGTGGATGGTAGTCCTGGGAAAAACAAACAAAATACTGCTGTGTCTTGTGTGAAAATTAGGATCATTACCATACACACACAAAACGAAAATGATCTCAAGCAGATCTCAGAAGGCTTCATTCAGAAGTAACAAGTTATAACTAATATAAGCATACAAATTACAATTTACAAACCATTTTGTTGGGTGAAAATAAAATTTACTAATAAGAGTTAAGACAACAGATTTTTTCCAATGAAAACTTTACCAATGGTATGGAAAATCCGGAAAAAATATATTTAGTGACTGAGTGAGTATTCAACAACAGGCTGGTTGCTATTAAAAAAAATTTAAATCACATGTGCAGCGAAAGTAAAAACAAACTGATGACAGAACTGTCCTTGCAAAATCGAATTTACTCGATCCCGAATAAACAACAAAATCAAACCTCATTATCAGTGTCACCCATAACTCCAGAAGGCTTGTTTGTCAAAAAACCCGTCAACAGTCAGGAATGTTAGAACCAGTTAAACAAAATCCTTGCTTGATCAACCTTCAGCATTTCCGATGTTCCCCATTACTGATCAAACTGTGCACATAAATGCGTGACGTTTACTACAAAAATTCAGACTTCCGGTGAATAGCAGACGATAATTTTCCAACATTCACTGAACAGCATTTTATTCAGTTACAGACGTTTTAAACAAGGTCGGTGTTCAAATGCGGCAAGGGTACATAACCCCAAGCTTAATCAACAGTTTTTTTGTTAGTTTTGTTTTGTTTTTTGTTTTTGTCTAGCACTAACTGTCAGAATGTTCTAAATGTCGACTCTGAAAGGATGTTTAGATCTAGCTGAGAAGCGAGAGCCGCCCGATTTGCTCAGGTGGTTTCGATTATTACTTAAAGTTCAGTCCAATTGAGTCATTTTGTTGCCTTCTCACGAACAAGGAATATGGCTTACTGTTCTCACGTTAAAGCAAAAAACATATACACACACGCACATGTGGAGCCCCAGGCAAGGCATGTTTGCTAACTTGTAATTCTTTTTAAGACTTTCTTGCGCGCCAGAACATGACACACGATGCACGGCACGCACTCATAGTCATAGACACAGCGTCATCACATCATGCTCTCTCTCTCTCTCTCTCTCTCTCTCTCTCTCTCTCTCTCTCTCTCTCGAGAGAGAGAGAGAGAGAGAGAGAGAGAGAGAGAGAGTTTTCGATGACAAACATGTTCTTAGTCTTATGTGCGTGCACGCGTGTATATATGTTTACCCTAGATCAAGCTGATTTATATATATATATTTTTTTAATGCTCATTATCTGCTTGTTTCTCGGTTTGCTGGTGTCCATTTTAACATGAACTGTATGAATGTACATGTACTCAAAACACTGTAGCTCACTGTATCCTTAGTTAACAGTAGTTTCCCTCATGGGCGAGGGCTGGATGTAAAAAGACCTCGAGTCTTCTCCACTACCCTCGTAAAATAAAGTTTATTCATTCATTCATTCATTCTCTCTCGCTCTCTCTCTCTCTCTCAAGTTTATTCATTCATGCATTCATTCATTCACACACACACACACACACACACACACACACACACACACACACACACACACACTACACAAACGCACTCGTACAACACACACACACACACACACACACACGCACACACGCACACACACACACACACACACACACACACATGCATGCATGCATGAACTCGCATGCATATACACAAGTTCAATACTGCCATATCAGTGGTACTGGCTGTGTGTGTGTGTGTGTGAGAGTGAGAGAGAGAGATTAATATTGTTTAATTAGGGATGCTTTTGTAAACACCTGCTTTTTAATGCTGTGATAATAGCTTGTGTGTTTGGTGTGTTTTTAGCCCTGTTGCCATGTTTATCAGTCTGTTGTTTATTCTGTTTGCTATAGTGCACTGTTAACAAAGTTCCTTGTAAACTTGTACTGGGCCAAGAAATATTCTGATTCTGATATACCATCAGTAAAGATGTACTTATTTATGATGTAGTGAAAATGTACTTACTTGTATCTCCATATTAGCTAGAACATTTTGCTTGTATTGCATGAGCTTGGCCTGGTGATGCAGTGCACACTGGAGTTACCAGCCAACTAGGGCCATCCCCTGATACTGAGTGGTGATCAGCAGATACAGGTACATCTACATGACACCAACACGCTCAACTAGGTTCTTACCAATGGCCACCTATCTTGATATTACAGTTATCTGGCTATGTGCAGGCAGTAATAAAACTAGCCAGGTAATTGTAAGCCCTATAAATATAAATGTACTTTACATGTGTGTAGGTTCTGGTGATAGCTCCATTATGTCTGTAGTTTTCAAATGATTGTCAAAATTGATCACAAGTGTTAGAAATGATCATATTTTACCTGCAAACTTTGTCCATCCATGCCATCCACAGTCACCTGGAGGTCTCACCTGTCAAATTCACTGGCTTTACACATTTGCCAAATCCTGTTTCCTCATCTAACTTGATATTGTGTTAGATCTGAGATAAGTACATGCTGAAGCATCATTCCCTAGTTACACATCTGCCTCTCCAGGCCTGAAATTCTATTAGACAACATCTGCAGGAAATGCAAATGAAACTGAAAGAAACACAAAACAATTAACTTACACAACAAGAGAGTTGGAATGGATAATGGAAAGAGATGTTTATGTTGACAAGAGATGTTGATTTTTTAAAGTTTATGGGTAGACTACATGACACAGACATGTCATTTACACAATGACACTACATTATTTCTTGTCTGGGCCTGTATTCATACCACCTAGCAAAACTGGCCAGCACTAGTACTGCTGTTCTGACCACAGCATGACTTGCTAATATTTAACCATGTTATTGCAGGTGGCAGAAGCTATTTTGGTAAATGATGAGATGACAGTGTGTTACTGCAGATGGGATGAACTGTTTTTGTTCAGTGATGAGACAACATTGTACTAGCTGTTGCAGATGGCAGGAGCTGTTTTGGTGAATGACGAGATGACAGCATATTGTTGCAGATGGCAAAAACTGTTTTGGTGAGTGACGAAGCAACAACATATTTTTGCAGATGGCAGAAGCTGTTTTGTTGAATGACTCAGTGACACTGTGTTGTTGCACTGAGATGGCAGAAGCTGTTTTGGTGAGTGACAAAACAACACCCTGTTGTTGCAGATGGCAGTAGCTGAGTCCATGATATGGCAGCTTGACAAGTACGCCAGATACATGCTCCCAAGCCAGGGGTCATCCACTGGACATTGGAATGTAGGCTGGTCTCTGCGAGACTCTCTGCCCTCACAACATTGGTTACCAGAACTGTAAACCTGTAGCTGAGATATGGGAGGGAGGAGAGATAGATCACACTATTCCTATGAACAGTATCCTGCCCACTTTGTCGCCCAGTTTGGCACATTTTCCCACTGAACTGCAGAACACCATCTGCCAGTACAATTGATCCCTGCGTCTCCTCCATACCTTTACTTTTGTCTCATTATCTAAGGACCTTCCTGCTCTCTCAGATCATTTGCCCTGATATAACCATGATGGTTGACTGGGCATAAAACATCAGGTTACTTATTTATTCTCAGATCATGTATAACATGCAAAATATTCTCCACGACACACTGAGGCCTGTTCTGGAGTGAAACAAGTGTCACTTAGTTTTATGCTGGAGTAGATGTGGCATACCCTAAGTTTTATGCTGGAGTAGATGTGGCATACTGTAAGTTTTATGCTGGAGTAGGTCTGGCGTACTGTAAGTTTTATGCTGGAGTAGGTCGGGCATACCCTACACCAGTTTGACTCCCCAAGCCAAGTCAGAGATAATGCACTCATGCAAGGCAAGCTCTGTATCTATACACACTCTGAGTGAACTCACTGTATGCAGTATTTTGCACCATGCTCAAAATGGTTATGACCCTTATGTGACTGAGTGGTTATGTCCTTTTCCAGAAATGCAGCTTCTGGTTGAATATAGGCAGGATTATTTATTATTAGCAAGTATCAGTTAAAACTAATATCAGTACTATTCTTTATTTAGAGTGAGGAACACTTGTTTCAGTTGCTTTCAGTCATTTGACATGTGTATCATTATAGCATTTACATTACAGTAATAATTGGCTGCACAAACGCAAATGCTGAAGACTCCATTTAACTTAAAGGAACTAGCTTTATGAAAACATGTTTTGACTGACAGGTAGAAGAGATAAATAAAAAGAAATTAAAAAAATGGAAATCAGGGATTTTGTTTTAAAGATAAACCATTGATTTTGGATATAATATCTGACTGAGTTTTCGGAGTGATAATTAGAGGGACTGGTACTACAAAACTCCAGCAAGTGTGACAGCTGGCCTATGGCTGCCCACAGCTTTTTTGGTATGGTTCCCCAGATGATGTGAATGTGACTTTATTGTCACAAATTGTGCTGAACTTCCAAGAAAGTGCAGCATGCAAAAGGTCAGCCATGACACTTGCCAGTGATTTTAACACAGTCCCACTAATTGTCACTCATGAATGCGGTGTGAACATTCAGCATAAGATCAGACTCCATTTTTGTGTGTGGGTCTGTTCTACCTCAGCATTGGACAGTACACTCTGCAGATTCAGTGTGTGTGTGTGTGTGTGTGTGTGTGTGTGTGTGTGTGTGTGTGTGTGTGTGTGTGTGTGTGTGTGTGCGTGCGTGCGTGCATGCGTGTGTGCATGTGTGTGTGCATACATGCATGCATGTGTGTGTTTGCTTAAGTATAAAATCTGTTTTTTTCATTGAATGTTATGATTTTATTGTCATTGATAATGCTTGTAATTTTTTATGGGGTATAATGCTATAAAAGAAATGACAGTGATGATGATAGTTGTTATTGTTACAGCCAGCAGTCTCCTCCTTTAAGCCTGTAGTCGACTTGACTGTTATTTGGCCTTGCAGGCTTCTACATGGTGACCTTTACTAGTTATATGATCAGTTTGCTTTCCACTGCTCATTTTCCAGCACTTTGACAACACGGATGACTTGGGCTTGGTGATGACATTAACTGAAGCCAACCATTTGGTTGTGTTGCGTGGTTCTGTTGTTCTGGTAAGGTCTTGGGTTGATTTCACACAGGCTGTTAGTTATTATTGGCAGGAGCTGCCACAAGTAAAATTTTTGTCACAACGAAAGTTTTGTCACAGCAGAGCATGTCTTTTGTCGTGACAAAAGTATGCTTGTCATGACAAAACTTTTGTCAAGACAAAATTATGTTTGTCGCAAATAAACCTTTGTCACAATTTTTTTTTTAATGACAAACACATGCTTTTGTCAAAACAAAAGGTGTATTTTGTCGCAACAAACATGTGTTTGTTGTGACAAAACTATGCTTGTTGTGACAAAACTTTACAAAATTATGTCACAACAACTCTTTGTCATGACAGCAGTTTTGTCGTGGCAAAGTATTTTGTCACAACAAACATAATTCTGTTGCAACAAACCTTTTGTCACAACAAGCATACTTTTGTCACAACAAAAGACGTGACAAAAATGATACTTGTGACAGCTCCTGCCAATGATAGTTAGTTGTGTTTTTTTTGCTTCTGTATCAGCTTAGCGTACATAGCTGAAGAAAACCCCATTGGCAGACTGGATAAGAAAGACAGTCAAAATAAATGGATGATGGGCTGTTCCTGCTTTTTATCAAGCAATTTTCCTCTTCACTCTCATTAATATCTGCTACATTCTACACCATTGCTGATAACTGATATAAAGCCAGGTCTCAAAATCGTGTTAACAGTAACATGGTGTAATAATGTAGTGTGTGTGTTTGCATGTGCATGTGTATGTTCCTTTGTGTGTTGCGCATGCATGCATGTGTTCCTTTGTGTGTACTGCAATGGATATTTATACGGATATGACCTGGTGACTAACCGCTTGCTGTTTTGGGTGATTATGGTGATGGTGATGACATGAATACTGTGCACTGTGTCTGGGAATGACCTCTGAGCACCACAGAACAGGAAGTTGTTGGGTATGATGTAGAACAGGAAGTTGTTAGGTATGACGCAGAACAGGAAGTTGTTAGGTATGACATAGAACTGGAAATTGTTAGGTATGACGAAGAACAGGAAATTGTTAGGTATGACGCGGAACAGGAAATTGTTAGGTATGGTACAGAACAGGAAATTATTAGGTATGACACAGAACAGGAAATTGTTAGGTATGACATAGAACAGGAAGTTGTCAAATGTGATGCAAAACAGGAAGTTGTACAGTCTGACTTAGGACAAACAGGAAGTTGTGAAGTCTAATGTCAATGGGGTCTGCTTAAGTAGCAGAATGGGCTACTTTGATCCTTTATCAGTACTCATTTATTAATACTTTACAATGTGCTGTGTACTGTATGTTATCTTACATATTATATGTCTATGTTATTTGAATCAATGAGTCAAATGGGTCAATTATGGGTCATTACTGTGGTAAATCTTACCTTATTTAGTTTAGAGTTGTGTTTCTACTTCTTGGGCACATGTTAGGGGTAATCTTTCTAGTAATTGAGTCATTTGACTCTTGATTCAAATACATAGAAATATGTCAGATAACATACAGTACACAGCACATTGTAAAGTATTAATAAATAAGTAGGCCTATAGATAAACGATCAAAGATGCCCTCTGAATTTAAGTTAATAATGCAACAGGTTCCTTTATTTGTTTGCACATCATCTGCGTGTGTGGCCATCTTTCACATGTTTTGTGAAGAGTGACTTTCCCTTGTTTATGCCGGTGTTTGAGCACTGTTGGTAGAGTGCTCTGGTATTGTGTGTTGGGCATGGGCATGAACTGGGTTGTGGGTAGGGGTTGGTGAGGACACTGATGTAAGATAATACTTTATTGTCCTTAAAAGGGGATTTGCTTTGAAACATACCACCAGTGTAACATGTGAATGAACAAAACTGTTCAGGAAAACAAAAACAAAAAGAAAAAAGTGTTTCAACAATTACAATTATAGCTAAAACAAGTTAATAACAATATAAGGTAACATATGCACACATGCATGACCACATGCACGCATGTGCACATGCACGCATGTGCACAAACACACACACACACACACACACACACACACACACACACACACACACACACACACACACACACACACACACACACATGACAGAGAGAGAGAAAGAGAGCGTGTGGCATGTCTGCATACATGTACACTTGTGTGTGCATGCATGCATACATACATATATACACACATGCACAGTACAGTTGCAACGGGCCACTTTTCTGTGATTTGATACTCACACACAACAACAACAGCAACACACTTTCATGAACATGCATGCATAGTCTGACACAGCATGAAAGACCTGTGACATGCAGTTAATCTAGTTGTGCACTTCCAGGGTAGAACACTGACTCTATATGTGCTGGTTTCATTCTTTGTTCAAGGGTGGAATGAAAGAGTACTTGTGCATTTTGATCACTCTTTTTCTCTCTTTGTTTCCCTCTCTCTCAAGAATAGTCCTTTGGGTGAGAGTCAGATGTAAAAATGCATACATGCTTGTCTGTTTCCCTGGCAAGTAATGAATTCTATCTTACCACTCTCTCTGCCTCTCTCTGTCTGTCTAACTCATTGTCAGTCTCTCTGTGTCTTTCTCTCTGTCGCTGTTTGTCTGTCTGTCTCCTTCTCTATCTCTCTCTCACTAGTTTAGATTGAAGTGTAAAAAAGAACAAGCATGTAATATTGAGTGAGGCATGACATTTAGATCTCACTTGCTCTTCTGTAGATGTTGTCTTGTTCTTCTTCGCCTTTGATACAATCGTAACAATGGTATTTTACTCTCTTATTTATTAAACATGATGTTGTTACTGTGACTGTGCTTTTAATTTATGATTTTTTTGTGCTTTGTAAAGTTTTTTTCTAGTATATACACTGTTAACTGTTAGTGTTGTGAATGTGTGTATGATTATGTATACTCTCAACACCATGCCTCATTCCGTGTGTATGTATATTTTATTTGACAAAAAATTATAGCAACGAAGATATTGATTGATGGATTGATAATGAAGTAATGTCACCATGGTGTGACCTGATGGTGTTGATGATGATGTGCTGTCACCATAGAGAGTTGTTATGGTATTGGTGACAGAGTTATATCACTATGTTGTTACCTGACAGTGTTGATGACCAAGTGCTGTCACTATGGTTTGTCCTGATGGTGTTGATGATGATGTGCTGGTGCTGTCACCATGGTTTGTCCTGACAATGTAGATGACAGTGTGCGGACACCATGGTGATACCTGAAGGTGTTGATGATGTGCTGCCATCATGGTATGTCCTTAGGGTGTTGCTGATGGAGTGCTGTCACCATGTTGTTACCTGACAGTGTTGATGACAATGTGCTGATGCTGTCACCATGTTGTTACCTGATGTGTTGATGACCAAGTGCTGTCACCATGGTGTTACATGACGATGTTGATAATGTCACCATGATGACATGACGGTGTAGTAAGTAACTTGGTGTTTTACACCCAGTCAACCATTACAGTTATATCAGGGCAAGACATGATGGTGTTGATGAAGTGCTGGCACCATGGTGTGTACTGGTGGTGTGTTGATGATGATGTGCTGTCACGATGATGATGGTGTGTTCTGATAGTGTTGATAATAACGTGCTGTCACCATGGTGTTACCTGACAGTGTTGGTGACCCAGTGCTGTCACCATGGGGTGTTGGTGGCCAAATGCTGTCACCATGGGATGTTGGTGACCAAGTGCTGTCACCATAGGGTGTTGATGACAAAGTGATGTCATCATGGGGTGTTGATGACAAAGTGATGTTACCATGGGGTGTTGATGACAAACTGCTGCATCATGGGTGACCAAATGCTGTTGCCGTGGGGTGTTAATGATGAAGTGCTGTCACCATAGGGTGTTGATGATGGAGTGCTGTCATCATGGGGTGTTGATGATGGAGTGTTGTCACCATGTGGTGTTGATGATTGAGTGCTTTCACCATGGGGTGTTGATGATGGAGTGCTGGGGTGTTGGTGACCAAATGCTGTCACCATGGGGTGTTGATGACAAGGTAGTTTCACTGTAGGATGCTGAAGACAAAGTGCTGTCATCATGTGTATTGATGATGAAGCGGTCACCATGGGATATCGATACTGGAGTGCTGTCACCATGGGGTGTTGATGACAGTGTTGTCACCATGGTGTGTCGATGTTGGAGTGCTGTCACCATTGGGTGTTGATGATGAAGTGCTGTCACCATGGTGTGTTCATGCGGAGTGTTGTCACCATTGTGTGTCCAGGAGAGCCATTCTCTGGTGACGGCGCATGTCTGGATGAGGGGCTTGTGCAAGAACGACAGTCTGCTTTTCTTGTACAGACATGGAAAGGTATGCACCTGTGCCGCATATGTGTGTGTGGTGTGGGGGGTTGTATGTGTGTGTCAGTGGTCATGTGTGTGTGAGTGTGTGTGTGTGTGTGTGTGCACGTGTGTGTGGTCACTATGTGTGTGTTTACCTGTGACACAGAATACAAGAGAGCTTATGTTTGCAGGGTACACGGCGGTTTCGGGTGAAGTTTGTGGCTAGTGGGGGAAAGACGGCAAGTCAGGTGTGTTCCAACGCTGCTGTGAAGCTATCCAAGCTGTTCACTGTTCACATCACAACACCACCACATCCCATGCTAAAGGAGGCCCAGGTCAGCGGTACTTTCAGTGTATTCCTACTTACACCACACATACTTCTCTACTTTAACCTGTTTCTACTTGCAACACACACACTTTGCTACTTTAACCTACTCCTACTTATATAATAATAATAATAAAAATAAAATAACAATGTGTGCGTGTGTGTGATTGTAAAGCATTCTGGAGTCCCACCTTGTGTGGTAGATGGGCTCTATAGATATCACGTTTTCATTATACTCGTCCTGTCTTGACTGATCATGGCGACCGTGTACTGGCAGAGCAGAGAGAAGGAGGACTGTGCAACAGGCAGTGCCAGTGCTTCTGCTTCCTTGGTGGGGGAAATCGCCCTGGGCACCATGGCACAGGTCAGACATCACGCAGCCAGGTGTGTGTGTTGGTGTTCGGGGAGCATGGTCGTGTGGTGAGAGAATGAATGAATGAATAAACTTTATTTTACGAGGGTAGTGGAGAAGACTCGAGGTCTTTTTACATCCAGCCCTCGCCCATGAGGGAAACTACTATTTACTAAGGATACAGTAAGCAGTATGTTGAGTACATGTACATTATTATTATTATTATTGATCGCTTTTATATAGCGCTATTCTCCGCTTTCGAGCAGACTCACTGCGCTCGCAATTCATACAAACCATGTTGAAATGGACACCAGTAAACCGAGAAACAAGTAGATAATGAGCATATATATATAAATTAGCTTGATCTGGGGTAAACATATATACACACGCGCATGCACATAAGGTTAAGAACATGTTTGTCATCGAAAACTACATGCACATAGAGCACAGACACACAAAATGTATGGGCTGCCTGAAGAAGCACAACACAGGTTAGAGCAGCACATGGAATATATATATATATGATCATGGTTTCATGTCAGCACCTAAGAGAGATAATATAATTATGAAGTGTAAGATGCTTTTTAAACACTGAAAGACTGACTGGAAGCCTCAATTCGCTGGGCAATGAGTTCCAGAGAGCAGGACCAGAATAAACCTGGCTGGACTTGAATAAATCTATCCTTGGTATTGGCACATTTGGCTTTCTTGATGAATTCCTCGGACTTTGATTAATCAATAATTTTGTTGATAGATAAATCGGTGCCCTACCTGATACAATTTTGTGCACAAAACGCGCTTTGTTACCTAGAAGATAGCGGGATAATTTGAGCCGCTTTGTAGTCTTCATCGGTAAGGCTGGTTCGTTTTAGAAGAACAATTTTGATTGCTCGCCTGTGTAGTGACTTCAAGGTTTTTTGCAAAGAGTCACTTGCTGAGTCCCAAAGAGTTGAAGCATAATCTATACCTGACTGAATGTGCGCTTGGAAAAATGTTTTTCTGGCATGAAGCTTAATTTTAGAAATTAAGAAAATACTTAATTTTTGCTGATTGGTAGACTTCTTTTTCTTCTTTTTTTTGCCGTAGTTTTGCACAGGTCATGAATGTGGGGACTCCAGGTCAGATTATTGTCTATTGTAACACCTAATACTTTGTGATCACTGACCTCAGTTATTTGTTGGTTACCAACGGAAAGATGCACAGATGGCGAGTGAAGTAGTTGTCTTTTGACACGTCGTTAGTATCATGTACTCCGTTTTTGATGGGTTAAGAGACATATGATTAGGATGTGTCCATTCATCAACATCAGAGAGACATGACTGGCGAACAGATGTTATTGCAGGTACATCCTGTCCATAGGTGTGAATTGTCGTGTCATCTGCTAGCATGTCACATTGTGCAGAAGGGACATGTAAAGGTAGGTCGTTTATATACATGGAGAACAGGAGAGGTCATAGGACAGATCCATGGGGAACTCCAAATAAAACTGTCTTAAAATCCGACTGATTATCTTTCAAGGAAACCTTTTGGAGGCAGCTGT
Organism: Alviniconcha strummeri; assembly: GCA_963584105.1. NCBI lineage: Eukaryota > Metazoa > Mollusca > Gastropoda > Provannidae > Alviniconcha > Alviniconcha strummeri. The sequence goes on from OY757556.1 coordinate 7,688,516, forward strand.
TGAGGAAGGAGCAAATTAAACGAAGAGTGTTCGCTGATAGGCCATAGAGGGTTAGTTTTCTTAGAAGTCGGTCATGACTGATTAATGTCAAAGGCTTTAGCAAAGTCAATGAACAAGGCCCCATGCAATTTGTTTATGTTGATTTCGGATAGCCAGGTGTCGATCAGTTCTGTTAAGGCTGTGTGGCAGGAGTGGTTTGGTCTGAATCCTGATTGCTTTTGATAAAATAAGTCAACAAGAAAATGCTTCATAACATGTTCATTGATATGTTTTTCTAACGGTTTTGACAAAATAGTCTAGAAATGGGTCTAAAGTTTGAAGGATGCGATTTGTCACCAGATTTGAAGAGGGGGATAACATTTGCTTCCTAAATACCTGGGGGAAGGTGTTCTTGTTAAGACAAAGGTTACATATATAGGTTAGAGTTTCAGCAATAAAAGGTGCTGAGAGGCGCAATATTTTCCAGTCTAAACCATCACTGCCTTTTGTGTTTGATTGCTTTAAATGACATAAAGATTTATACAGTTCCTTGATTGTCATAAAAGGGAGCGCATTGGCTTCATGGCTAATCTTTTCTGTGCAATACTATTCCAGCACAGTTAGTTCGTTGATGGGGGAATTATCTATTTTAATCACTTTACTGGAAACACTGCAAAAATGGTTGTTTAAGTCATCTGGGGAAATTCCACTAGTAGTGCTAGTATTCGCTGCTGCGTGTTTATTAGTGAGTAGATTAATAGCTCGCCACGTGTCTTTTGAATCTTGCTGTTTGCCAAAATGTAAGCATTTTTATTATTATTTATTTTTTTGAGTCTCGGATCATGTAGATGACTTTATTTCTTTGTTTTTTTGTATTCATCAAATAGTTTCAGTTTAAGGAGATAATCTCTGTAACGCATTGCATTCAGTACTTCCAATGTCAGCCATCCAGGTTTGAAGGAATATTTGATTCTCCTCTTTTTCCGAGGAGGATGTTTGTCAAGGACTTTAAGAAACACTGAATACCAAGTCGCTAACGTCTTCTCTGGATCAGTATGATTGTATATTTTATCAAAGGGAGAATTGTTAAGATCGTTTAAGAACCCACTTTCGTCAAATCTGGCACAGGACCTGTATGTTAAGTGGGAGTGTCCCACCTTGGGAATCTTTACACCTTTTTTTGACCAAGTGCAGCAGATGCGATAGTGGTCGCTGACGCCGATTACTGGCACGCAGGTTTCAAGGATGTGCGCGATGTCAGTTGAGTAGATATGATCAATGAGCGTTTTTGATGAAGGTGTGACCCGGGTTGGGGTGCTAACAGTCTGAGAGAGGTTAAAAAGAGAGAATATGTCTGTCCATGTTTTGCTGGCTTTTGATAGATCAATATTGAAGTCACCCATTAAAATAATTTCTTTGGATTCTAGCCAGACTACGTCCATCATTGACACGAATTTGTCCAGTTTGCAGGTTCTGAAGGATTTCGATATAAAAACCCAACCAGGACTTTTTGTTTTGTTTTTTTGTTAAATATTTAATCTCCATCACATTAAGCATACAAGTAACAATGGCAAGATAAATATATATTATATAATACATACATGTATATGCCCTACAATGACTGTTAAGTATATAAGTAGCTAATCTCAGTAGTATCAAAATAACAAGCATTGTATAACATGTAAAGCTACAAGAGACTAGAACAGACACCAAACAGAAGACAAAGGCAAAACACACACACACACACACACACACACATGCACACACACACACACACACACACACACACACACACACACACACACACACACACACACACACAAGAAAACAAAAACAGCAGCAACAAAAACTTAATACCTTAATTCATCTTACATTCTGGTGAGGAAGATAGGAAGAGAGAGACAGAGAGAGAGAGAGATGTACACATATGTATATAATTATATGCTATCTGGCAAGTGTGTCAATAAGTATTATCAAAAGTCTTAATACCTAATTAGCAATACTTATACTAAATAGCAAGGCTGAGTAAAAACAAAAGCCTCCTGAAAGGAGTGAGCTACTCATGAAAGGAGTGAGCTGTACAGCATCCAGTCAGCATGAAATTTGTTTGATCTGCCATTTAACGTGTAATAATATTTCTCCAGAAGAGCTCTATTCTTCAAAAAACGAGTAAAAACATTTAGGTGTGGGATGGTACCATGCAGCTTTGCAATAAAAATGTATTTAGCTATAAGGATACACAAATCCAGTATTCTGTCAGTGACCACATTCGCTTTACTGCCAAGAATAACAAGCTCTTTTGAAAAAATTATATCAGTACAATGTGTGAAGCTGGTATGAAGCCATCCCTGTACATCAAACCAGTAGTTCAGGATTTTGGGGCAATCCCAAAACATGTGTAATAAAGTTTCTTTAGTATATTTGCAGAAGACAGACAGGTGAATCTACAAGCTGTCGCTGGAATAAGAAGCGGCCAGTGGGTAGCAAATTATATAACAATTTGTACAGGAACCATATGAGACATTTCTCACGTGTAGTCCTGAAAATGTTATCGAAGACTGCCTTAGTATCAATTTCAACAGCAAGGACTTTTTTTGTGTACTTCGGTGTCTCACTAGTCCTTACAAGGCATGAATAAATATCTTTAACACTAGATTTATACAAAAATCTCCACACAAATGCATCACCAATAACAAAATTCTCTTTTACAGCCAAACCCAATCTTCTTTGATAACATTTGACTGCAGTCAGTATCCCTTCATACAACAAAAAATCAGTCCTAACATTGGGAAATTTTGCCTTGAATTCATTATATGATAGGTATCCATGTGGACCAACAAGATGTCCCAGTGAAACAATGCCACAGTCCATCCAATTTCTAATACATACAACCCTTTTTCCTCTGCATATATTAACATTATACTGTAGACATTCCGACACAAACTCATCAAAAGTTACAGGTGTGCATTTGGCAGATATCTTTTTGTAGTGTTTGAATACATCAAACCAAAAAGTTTTTTTTTAACTCTTTGCATGATTATGTTGGCAAATTCACCACCTCGTTTTACATTCTGAATCTGTGGACACATTGCTTGTAGGATTTTTGAAAGTTTTCCATCATCATGTAGAATACGTTTAGGCCAACTGATTTTCAATGCAGCCAGAAATGATTTTATATCAAGCATTTTCAAACCACCAACTTCATATGCTTGACACACACCAGATCTTCTTATTTTATCATTTTACCATTCCAAAGAAAATTATACAAAAGCTTATTCGATTCCTTCAAAAAAATCTCTTCAGGATCTGGGAGATTCATCAGGAGATGGGTTATTTTGGAAATAACTAAGGATTTTATTACTGTTATCCTCCCAAAGGACTGGAGAAGTTTTTTTGCAGTTTGACTTACAGCCAAATACACTCTGCCCCCTACTTTTTAAACTAGTAAGGCGTGTAACAGACATAGTTACATGGACATAGACAACGAGGCCAGTTTCTCTTTGAATTTGTAGATCTTTCCTAATAACATGGAATCCTTCTATAGCTATGTCTTTATCATCCATGTGGTTATTGAGCCTTGATTCGGAAAAACAAAATATATGAAAACCCCTGCCATAAGGTTTACTATTGTGGACAATGTGAGAGGCATCTGACATTTTATTTATCAGATGATAGAGAGAGAGAGAGAGGGGGGGGGGGGGGGGGGGGGGGCAGGACGGCGGTGATAGTTAATATGTGCAGAAGGAGATGTACAGAAGTTATGTCGACCGAACAGGTTTTTCTGGGCGGAAGTGGGAACCGGCTGCCCGCGGCGCACAGGACGAGGCAGACACCCTATGACGGTACCAGGGTGACGTCATTACCTGATGACGTCATCATCCAGCACCTGCGCCTGTTTCTGACAGACCCTACCTTCCCTGCCTTTGTGAACCAGGTGGAGAAACAACTGCAGACAATCATCACAGAATGCCAGGAACACGCATAACAACTTCTTTCCTTTCGGAGACTCCATCAGTGTGATGACAATCAAATTCTTACACAGAATTGAAAGTACTACGTTGCAGAAATTGTCAGTCTGGCTTTCTTTCGTTTGTTTGTTTTTTCGGTTGCGTGAGAGAGAGAGAGGTTGTGGTGGTTGGGAGAATTATAGAAATGAAATCACAGATCAAGTCAAGATGTGTGTTAGTATATTTGTTTTAAAACACGGAGTCGCCGATTTGCTTGCCTGTAACATATGAACAGCAGCTTCAAGTCGGAAACAAATGCTAGAAATGCATTTAGTAGTAGATTCACGTTTAAAAACACCTTTGTTTAAAACAGTAACTGTAACAATGGAAAAGACACACGCACACACGCGCGCACATTCTCCCACACACAAACGCACACACATGCGCGCGCACCAGGCGCACATACACACTTACCCCCTACCCTTCTCCGCACACTGACACACATTCACGCACTCGTACGTTTACATCACTGAGAGAATAGGCTGTTGTTGATATGCCGGCCTGGGCAGGGACATCGTGTTCTTCCTGCATCTCCTGAACACGCAACCCACCATCAGCCGCCGCCTCGGGGACACCTTGGGGAGGGACAAATGATAGTCCAAGGACACGTTGGGGATAAATGATAGTCCCAGGACACGTTAGGGATAAATGATAGTCCCAGGACACGTTGTGGATAAATGATAGTCCAAGGACACCTCGGGGACAAACGATAGTCCAAGGATACCGTGGGGACAAATAACACACCAGGGGCACCTCGGGGACAAATGATAGTCCAAGGACACCTCGGGGACAAATGACACACCAGGGACACCTTTGGGACAAATGATAGCCCAAGGACACTGGGGACCAACGACAGACCAAGGACACCTCGGGGACAAATGATAGCCCAAGGACACTTTGGGGACCAACAACAGACCAAGGACACCTCGGGGACAAATGATAGTCCAAGGACACTTCGGGGACCAATGACAATGCAAAATCAAATGATGCAAAAATAACAAACAGTGCACTGGATTTTGCGGGTGGTCCACCCGCGAGCATTTCATCGCATTTACCGCGAATCTACAAATACAAAAGTGAAAAGTAATGAAATTTGCCGGAGAATACAAACAATGCGCAGTTCCACAGATTTACTCTCTTCAAGCCAGTTCATTTGGCTAAAATGACTAAATTTTAACAATGATAATTATACCATCAAAACGTGCGCCCGATTCACAACAGAGCAACACACACACACGCACGCACACACAGTTTCTATGTTTAATAATAATAATAATAATAAAGGCATTTGTAAAGACATTATGAACACACACGCACACACACAGACACTGCTGGCATGACCACATTGTGAACACACACACACACACACACACACACACACACACACACACACACACACACGCACACACACAACTGATGGCATGACCACATTGTAAACACACACAAACACTGCTGGCATGACCACGAGAACACACACACACATCTGGTGGCATGACCACATTGTGAACACAAACATATACTGTTGCTAGCATGACCACATTGTGAACACATACAGCTGCAGGCATGACCACATTGTGAACACACACATTCAGTTGCTGGCAGGACCACATTGTGAACACACACACACACACAACTGCTGGTATGACCACATTGTACACACACACACACACACACACACACACACACACACACACACACACACACACACACACACACACACAGCTGCTGGCACGACCACATTAAGAACACACATACAGCTGCTGGCATGACCACATTGTGAACACACACACGACTGCTGGCATGACCATATTCTAAACACACGCATACATCTGCTGGCATGACCACATTCTGAACACACACATATACAGCTGCTGGCATGACCACATGCCCATGCTCCTGCCCACAAAGAGGGCACCCCACACATGAATTTTCCCATAGAGATTTTTGATTGATGATCACTTATATAGCGCTATTCTCCGCTCTCTTGAACAGACTCACTGCCGGCTCGCCTGAGATGTCACCCCACATGTTTTTACCTATAGAGAGGTCACTCCACATATATATACATTTGCCCACAGAGAGGTCATTCCACACATGTTTTTGCCCACACAGAGATCACTCCACACATGCTTTTGCCCACACAGAGATCACTCCACACATGCTTTTGCCCACACAGAGATCACTCCATACATACATACACATGCCCATACATAGGTCACTCCACACATACATTTGCCCACAGAAAGGTCACTTCACACATGCCTTTGCTCACAGAGAGGTCACTCCACACGTTTTTGCCCACAGAAAGGTCCCTCCACATGGTTTTGCCTGCAGAGGTAACTCCATACATGTTTGTGCCCACAGAGGTCACTGCACACATGTCGCTCTACACATGCTTTTGCCGACAGCGGCAGCACGTTTTTACCCGCAGAAAGGTCATTCCGTACATGTTTTTTCACGCAGACAGGTCACTCCACACATATTTTTGCCCACAGAAAGGTCACTCCACACATGATCTTGCCCACAGAAAGGTCACCAGCCTCATTGTGGACTGAAGTCACCAAGGGCGCACGCACACTGAGGGAGTGATTCTTCCACTAATGAGTGACCGCTTTCCGTCTGCCCTTGTAGCCTGCACATTGCCACTCAATAATGAATGACTGCTTTCCGTCTGTTCTTGTAGCCTGCACATTGCCACCCGCTAATGACTGACCGCTTTCCGTCTGTTCTTGTAGCCTGCACATTACCACGCACTAATGAATGACCGCTTTCCGTCTGTTCTTGTAGCCTGCACATTGCCACCCACTAATGAATGACCGCTTTCCGTCTGTTCTTGTAGCCTGCACATTGCCACTCACTAATGACTGACCGCTTTCCGTCTGTCCTTGTAGCCCACATATTGCCACCCACTAACGTCAGTCATTGTAGCCTACATATTGCCACCCACTAACGAATGACCGCTTTCCGTCTGTCCTTGTAGCCTACATATTGCCACCCACTAACGTCTGTCCTTGTAGCCTACACATTGCCACCCACTAATGATTGACCGCTTTCCGTCTGTCCTTGTAGCCTACATATTGCCACCCACTAACGAATGACCGCTTTCCATCTGTCCCTGTAGCCTACACATTGCCACCCACTAATGACTGACCGCTTTCCGTCTGTCCTTGTTGCCTACATATTGCCACCCACTAACGTCTGTCCTTGTAGCCTACATATTGCCACCCACTAACGAATGACCGCTTTCCATCTGTCCTTGTAGCCTACACATTGCCACCCACTAATGACTGACCGCTTTCCGTCTGTCCTTGTAGCCTACATGTTGCCACCCACTAACGTCTGTCCTTGTAGCCTACACATTGCCACCCACTAATGACTGACCGCTTTCCGTCTGTCCTTGTAGCCTACATATTGCCACCCACACCAGCGGAAGCTATGCAATGGCGCTCTTTGTAGTCAGTTCACAAATGGCTAACGTATAAGCAAGGTGATATTAGGCAAATTCGGAATCAAGAACGAAAGAATCTGCTGAGGTTGCCCGGGTGAATTTGCAATTTTCTCCTGTTGAATCCTAGCCAACAGTTTTGTCATAATTCTTGAATATTGTTATTTCATCTTTTAATGACCCCCCCCCCCCCCCCCCTCCCCCCACCCCGTTTTCCTATGCATGAAGCTGAGGTGTATGACACCACCTGACCGAGCTGGCCTAGGTGAGTCGCGCGGTGCAGCCCCCACCGCTGACCGGCGTGATGCTGTAGTCCTGTAGCCCCTACCGCTGACCGGCGTGATGCTGTTAGTCCTGTGGCCCCCACTACCGACCGGCGTGACGTGTGCAGGTAGAGAGCTCCGCCAGCAGACACAGGTGAGCTGCAGGCAACAGTGTGGATGGCAGTGGTGAGGAGGACGCGTCGTCCACACCAACGGCAGGTTGCAGCAGCGAGGAGGCTCAGGACCTGGGGTTGGATACTTATCGCGGGGGCGGGGGGGGCGGCTGTGACGGAGGGGAGGGCAGAGAGTCCCGGCTGGTGGCTGAAACAACACAGGGCTGCATGCAGGCTATTGCGACTGGAAATGACAAAAGGCAAAAGCAAGACAACGCAAAGCCAACATCTGTACAGCACATTTCCTCCCCGGAACAGAGGTCACTGTGTAGGCTGATCTGGACCGAGGTCATTTAATAGGCTGATCAGGAAAGAGGTCATTGTGTAGGCTGACCGGGGGACAGAGGTCACTGTGTAGGCTGACCTAGACGGAGGCCTGGTCACTAGGCTAACTAGAAAGAGGTCACTGTGTAGGCTGACCTGGGATAGAACAGGTCACAATATAGGCTGACAGGGGACATAGGTCACTGTGTAGGCTGATTTGGGACAGAGGCCACTGTGTAGGCTGAACCGGAGACAGAGGTCACTGTGTAGGCTGAACCAGGGATAGAGGTCACTGTGTAGGCTGACCTGGGGCAGAAATCACCGAGTAGGCTGACCGGGGACGGAACAGGTCACAGTATAGGCTGACAGGGGACAGAGGTCACTGTGTAGGCTGACCTGGAAAAGAGGCCACTGTTTAGGCTGAACCGGGGACAGAGGTCACTGTGTAGGCTGACCTGGCACAGAAGTCACTATATAGGCTGACGGGGCACAGGGGTCAGTGTGTCGGCTGACCGGGTATAGAAGTCAGTGTGTAGGCTGACCGGGGATATAGGTCACTGTGTAGGATGACCGGAAATAGAGGTCAGTGTGTAGGCTGACCGGGGACAGAGGTAACCGAAAGAACTGAAAGATTGCTAGCGTCCTGGACCTCTACAAATCCAAGTAACAACGGTAAAGACGCGATTGGCTTCTCCGAGTTCATCTACCCTTATATTACATCATTATCCGAGATAATTCTTTCCTGCCTTGCGCGCCTACAAGTACGTGCACTCGCACCTAAACATGATCGGGGGGCGGGGATAGCTCAGTGGTTAGAGCGCCGGACTCGTGATTGAAAGGTCGCGGGTTCGAATCCCTGCTGGAACGGCGGGAGAATTTTCTTCTCCAGGGTCGACTTTCTGTGCTGACTCTTATTTTCGGTATCCGTTCCACCCCCGTGTTACCACAGTAGCACGTAAAAAATCCCGGTCATTCTGCCAAAAGTGCAGGTGGCAGGTTACAGCTAAACACGCATACACCTTACGTATGTGGATTTTATTGAACCGTGCTTCGGCATTGGTCACAACTTGTCCCTAATATGTCAAATGACATCTGAGGACATTAAACATCAACTCATCATCATCATCTAAACATGAGGGGGCGGGGATAGCTCAGTGGTTAGAGCGCCGGACTCGTGATTGAAAGGTCGCGGGTTCGAATCCCTGCTGGAACGGCGGGAGAATTTTCTTCTCCAGGGTCGACTTTCTGTGCTGACTCTTATTTCGGTATCCGTTCCACCCCCGTGTTACCACAGTAGCACGTAAAAGATCCCGGTCATTCTGCCAAAAGTGCAGGTGGCAGGTTACAGCTAAACACGCATACACCTTACGTATGTGGCTTTTATTGAACCGTGCTTCGGCATTGGTCACAACTTGTCCCTAATATGTCAAATGACATCTGAGGACATTAAGCATCATCTCATCATCACTAAACATGTGGAGAAGAGGAGCAAGGAAAGTGACAAAATGAAGAAGAATGAGGACGGGAAACAAGCTGAAGCAGAAGATGATGAGGTAATGCCACCTCGCAAAGCGACACCGGTAGTGGTACGTACGTCGTCTGACCGTCTTCTGCATCTGGCTGGGGTACGTCTTCCGGCTGTCTGACACCGGCTCTGGCGGCGGCAGGGAGGACAGCGGATGGAACCGAAACCTCGACTCAAACTCTGTTAAAAAAAAAAAAAAAAAAAATCTGAAACAAGTTTAGGGATGGGGAGTTGAGGGAAACAGGTTGGAAGCATGGATGAAGAGCCACAAGTCAGAGGTTGCTATAACATAACTTTTATTTGTACACCAACCAGGAAACAGTGTCTGTATTGGAAAAGACACAAGCAAACAAAACATTTAGAACATGAAAGCAAATGTAAAGTCTAAACAACAGCAATTACTAATCTAATAAATACAGTAACCATGTAGTTTACCTGTGAGTTACTATAATACATGACAAAATGATAATAATCAAGCACATAAATCGTGTGCTTGACTTACACTTAAAACCCGTATCTCACAGAGTCACGGTGAGTATACAAGAGACGGCCAGTCAATTAACTGATGAACTCCCAGTATAATATAGTATACAATAAAGTAACAGTGAAGAATGCGGATTACCAAGCTCATTCTTAACTAAAACAGGAAGTGAGATAATCGTTACAGCAGTTCCACTTAAGCACACAACGAGACGGATAGTGACACGGATGGCACTTGGGACCATGCCGTAAGCGGGAGGAAGTCAGTCATAAACTGACCGGCTCCAGCCTCGTTACTCAAAGCGTTACAGCATGTCACTGTTACTGACTAGCAGAGCATATCTGTGAACAACGTCAAGCGTCTTGCTGACGCAGGTAGCGCAGCAAGAATCTAAACTGTTGATCTGGCTTCGCCTGTCTGCTCGGTTAGTGAACAGAGACAAAGACCTAATTGCCACCAATGACGCGCATCACCGGCTAGTTCGGGTACACGCACAAAGACCCGGAAAGGGTTTACAAGCTAAGCAGAGTGAAAGTCTGCACGCCCAAGACTCGGCCATACAAAAGCCAGATCAAAACAGAAATAACATGTCTCACAGTTTTTACAATCGGGTAAAAAACCATATTTATGCATTAAACCATATTCAACTAGTAAACTGAACATTCCACAACTATGAAGTCAACATCTTCTTCAAAGTGTTAGCCATAATATACCACCGATTTCATGTAGAAACATAGATCGGTAGGAAACTAAACAAATAGGTTATGCCGCACTGACAAAGTACCCATACTTTAAGAGGGATAACTTTGCATCGGCAAAGCAGGGGGGCAGGGATAGCTCAGTGGTTAGAGCGCCGGACTCGTGATTGAAAGGTCGCGGGTTCGAATCCCTGCTGGAACGGCGGGAGAATTTTCTTCTCCAGGGTCGACTTTCTGTGCTGACTCTTATTTCGGTATCCGTTCCACCCCCGTGTTACCACAGTAGCACGTAAAAGATCCCGGTCATTCTGCCAAAAGTGCAGGTGGCAGGTTACAGCTAAACACGCATACACCTTACGTATTTGGCTTTTATTGAACCGTGCTTCGGCATTGGTCACAACTTGTCCCTAATATGTCAAATGACATCTGAGGACATTAAGCATCAACTCATCATCGGCAAAGCATCACTCAAACTGAACATCCAACAATGGCAACATAACATACTAGCTACATATCAGCTAACCAAGGTTAGCTGCATACATTTTGGAAACACCGGTCGTCCTGTGGCATAAAGACTTAACGTTCGAACGCACAAACAAGGTACTCTGACGCCATAGCGGCTGCAACCAAGCGGCAGTCTAACGCCGAAATTACCCACGTGTTCAAGAACCAAAATCAAGGCACGTTGTGAACATCATAACATTGTAAACATACATTATTTACACCAATAAGAAACAACAGAACAACAAGCCATAGAAAAATAACTACTTACACATGAACACCGGCCGCAATAGTAAACAAACAACCTGCCTCTGCAGGGACACTGGGGGAAAAGGGACGCTGCCGATGATGATGATGATGAGTTGATGCTTAATGTCCTCAGATGTCAGTTGACATATTAGGGACAAGTTGTGACCAATGCCGAAGCACGGTGCAATAAATCTTTACGTCCACGGAAACCAGAAGGCTCGTTAGGACGGACAGCCCAGGACGTCCACCTCAACTCTCACACAGCTCCTGAACTATGACGCTGCCGTTGGTGGTGAAGTGATGCTTAATGTCCTTAGATGTCAGTTGACATATTAGGGACAAGCTGTGACCAATGCCGAAGCACGGTTCAATAAATCTTTAAGTCCACGGAAACCAGAAGGCTCGTTAGGACGGACAGCCCAGGACGTCCACCTCGACTCTCACACAGCTCCTGAACTATGATGACGCTGCCGATGATGAGTTGATGCTTAATGTCCTCAGATGTCAGTTGACATATTAGGGACAAGTTGTGACCAATGCCGAAGCACGGTTCAATAATTCTTTACGTCCACGGAAACCAGAAGGCTTGTTAGGACAGACAGCCCAGGACGTCCTCCTCGACTCTCACACAGCTCCTGAACTATGCTGACGCTGCCGTTCGTTCGTTCTGTTTTTGCTTACTGTCCTCAGATGCCAAAAGCATATTAGGGACAATCTATAAAGTAAGCTTGTTTTGGATATATCATAGTTAAAACCATGGGGAGACGGGGGGGTATGGGGAGCGAAGTAAGCTTGGTCCACTTGCGGATCAATATTTGGATCGGGACATGAGGTCGCTGGAACAAAGGGGGAATGAGGGGTGAGGGGAGGGATGAGATGGGTCCACCTGCGGATCAATACTAGGGTCAGGGTGCTGGGTCGTCTTGGCTGTACTGGGGCGTTCACTCGTAGAACTGAGCAGCACGCTAGGGGTCCGGTTAAAAAAAAAAAAAATCGTCCTCCACTATTTACAGTTAAAAATTGGGCTGCATATAAAAAACCTTGCAAGGTTATGTCGGCGGGCTGCACAACATGTAATATATACAATCGGCACACACAGTATTTACAGTTAAAAACGTCGAAGACGCACATGGTAGTTCACACACACTTGTTGTAGAATCGAGGCCTGTAGTCAGGCGGCTAAAAATACTTGGGTATGCAAGCATACACTTGTGGTGGTCGCTGGAATCAGGTCCAGCAGACTACAACTGGGTGCGGGAAACACGGAGACGTTCACCCCTTCCTCCACCGCCGGGATTAACCCGAGCTGCGGGAAAGAGTTGAACGTAGCCGGTGGTCCCGCCTACTACAGGTAGGCTGCCAGTGGACAGGTGTAGACCAGTCTGGCTGCAGCCCGCAAGAGGCTCCATCCTTCACGCTGGTCGCACACTGCCAGGCTTTTTGTACACAGGGGCAGTCCCACGCTGCGTAGTTTCCCAGTCAAAGGTTGGAAGTGATCTGAACATGAGGTGCAGGAGAACATCACGTGGTGAAACGAGACGCTCATCCCACACTCACACTTCGTCGGTACGCACATGCATCTCCAGACACCTACGTGCAGACGATGCATGATGCGAGCTAGGTAGGTCGGAATTCCAGGGAAGAAGACTCCTGCCCTGCAGGGGGGAGAGGTGTCGTCCCACTCCTTGCCTGTTTGTGTGGAGACGTCTGAAGTGGGTGTCCGTCCATATCGCCAGGTCGTCGGCGTACATGGTCAGCACTACCTTTCCTTTCACTGCCGTGTCCACGTCGTGGACCATGATGTTGAACAACAGGGGGGCGATCACAGATCCCTGAGGAACGCCCATACTTACTCCTTTGGTGGTCGACGTGGCTCCCTTCCACCTGACCTGCATCGATCTGTCGCTCAGGAAGGATCTGATGAAGTTGTACATGTTGCCAGAAATTCCGATCTTGTTGAGTTTCTGTAGCAGCTTGGCATGCCAGACCTGGTCGTAGGCACGGGAGATGTCAAAGAAGCACGTCAGTAGGACCTTTCTCCTCCCTATTGCCCTCCCGACGTGCTCACCCAGTTTCACCAGGTGGTCTGTGACACCCCGTCCCCGTCGGAAACCGGCCTGGCACACGGGGAACACTTTCTTGGATTCACAGTAGTATTCTAGTCTGTTCTTGATCACCCGTTCGTACACTTTCCCTAGGTGGGATGTCAGGGAGATGGGTCTGTAACTGCCGAGCTCCTTCCTCGGTTTGCCGTGTTTGTGGATGGGGACGACAATGGCGTGTTTCCACCCCGCGGGAATTGTGCCCCCATCCCAGCATCTTTGGAAGAAATCCAGCAGGATCTTCAGGAACGACTCGGGGGCCTCTTTCAGCATCCGATACGAGACGGTGTCCACACCGGTGGAGACTTTGACTTTCTTGATGGAAGCCAAGGCTCGTCTTAGCTCGGTGCAGGTCAGTGGGGTGTTAACCGCCAGACTGTCATCTGGCACCGCGTGCGTGAAGGTAGAGGAATTGTTGCCTGTCCGCCGGGAGACTGTCGGTGTCACTGGCCTCGGCGAAAGCTTTCGCGAGAGCGTCCGCTTTGCTCTGGGCCGTCGTGTACTTTGTGCTGCCGTGTTGCAGATCAGAATCAGGAACAACGCACTGTTGCTTCATTCTTCTGATCTTCTTCCACACAGATCCTAAGTCCGCCTTCCCAGCCGAAATAGAATCCGCGAAGGCTATCCAGTGATCCTTCTTGGCCTGTGCTATGATCTTGTTGCAGTCTCTGTTGGCTGCTTTCATTCTTTCGTGAGTCTCAGCGTTCTGGTCTTTGGAGTAGTGCCTATACATTACCCGTTTGAGTCTGACAGCCTCCTCGCATTCTTTGTTCCACCAAGGGTTGCTATTCGACCGTGACAGCCCACCACCGGTCACCGGTATAGCTTCCCTGGCGGCTTCCAGAATGGAGGAGACTATTCGTCGGTTCACTTCGTCGAGGTCAGCATCGCCTACGTTTATCTCTGCGGTTCCCAGAAGACTCCTGAACAGGTCCCAATTGGCCAGGTCGTAGCTGTACTTGCTGGTGGTAGCAGGAGTCTCCTTCTCTGCTGAGAAGACGAAGCTGGCTGTGATGGGCAGGTGGTCGGACGACAAAGAATCCGCACCTACTTCCCACTCCGCACCACTGGCTGTGTCGGGAGTCACGAGGGTCAGGTCGATAGCCGACGGCCTCTGATCCGAGCGGTCAGGTATGCGGGTGAAAGATCCATCGTTCAACACGATGAAGTCACTGTTGTCTATCTGGGCGGTGAGTGTGGGTGAAGAGGACTCGTAATCGCGCTCCCAGTTGCTGTCCCGGACGTTGAAGTCTCCAGTGACCAGGCATCTGCCTTTGCCTCCCAGCTCAGTCAGCCAGTCGAAACTGGTGCATGGCTGGGGGGTGTAGCAGTTCACAATCATGAAATCCAACTGCCCCTGAACACGAACCCTCACTCCGCAGGTATACCCGTTGGGAGGACCTGTGATGATCGGTTCGTTGCTAAAGAGGACGTTGTGTCTGATGTATATGCAGGCCATGACCTTGTCCCTCGGAGAGACCGGACCGACGACTGGCGGGTAGTAATACCCTTCCAGTCTGGGCAGGTTACCCGGGGGACAGGCCAGGGACTGCAAACACACGACTTCAAACTGATGTCTTGACACATGTTGTACAAGTTGATCAAGGTTGGTGTTGATGGAACGACAATTCCACAGACAAACCGTGAATCTATTGAACGTGACGTTAGAAGGCAGGGTTAAAACACAGTTGTTTGCGCTTATGAATCCATCAGCCGATGGACTCGGGCAAATTCCCGTCTGCGAGCGAGTCTCTCATCCCCGACATGACCAACAAGAGGTCGAGGGAACGAGACATCGCCGGAGTTTCTTCCTCATGGCCCGTCATACCGTTGTAGAGGGCTGTGATCATGCGCAGGAAGGGGGCGCAGTCCCCACTCAGCTTGGCCTGAATCAGTCCGAGCATCAGTTTCCACAGGAAACCGTCGAAGGACGGTGTCTCCTGCTGTAGGTCGACGCTGGACTCGTTCAGTAACTTGGTCAGTTCCGTCGTGAGCCCGTCGGTTTTGGTGGTCTGCTCTCGGATTTTCTTCTCCAGAGCCTGGTTCTTTTGCTGCTCTAGGACCAGCTGGTACTGGAGGGCAGCCTGTTTCTCCACGCCTTTGGTGGACTTTTTCTTGCGCCTCCTCCTTCTTTTCTTGCTGGTTTTGGGGCTGTCTTCCCCCTTGGTGTCGTCCGCCGTTAGGGAGTCCTCCACTCCGTCAGGTGACTCCAGGGTCATCGGAGGGTTGGACTCCAGCGGACTGATGATCGGTCTCTCCCAGCGGGTGAGCTGATCGATGCGGGCGAGTAGGGTGGTAACTTCCTGAGAGTGGCCTCCTTTTGCCACAGACTGGTGTTTCCCGTCTGGGACTCCCGCCGCTGCCTGAGAGCTCTTTCCCGGGCGTGGGTTGATGGGGTTCTTCCTGCTGGGCCCCCTGTTGGCCGTGCCTCCCCTCGCTGCTACCCTCGCGTACGACACCGGAGTCCCGGTGTCCGCAGAGAGCGAGGACGGTGCTGTCCGGTCTCGCGACCAGCAGTTGTCCACTGCGGCGGAGGCAGGCTGTGCAGGGGGCGGAGCCTTTGGTTTGAGTTCGTCGCGGGCCCTCTGCATGGCGACGTTGTAGGGAAGGTAAGTCTGGCTCCGCAGCAGATTCGCCCTTTGGCGAATCTGCATCTCGGGGCAGCCCTTGTAGGCCGCCGAGTGGCGGCCATTGCAGTTCACGCAGGAAAAAACCTGCGCGTCGCACTGGGCGTGAGAGTGCGAACCTTTTCCGCACTTGGAGCAGCGGGTCTGTTTTGATCTGCACTGCTGTTTGGAGTGCCCAAGGGTCTGACACTTGGTGCACCGTCTCACAGGTGCGGCAAAAGCCTGCACCGTGAACGGTGTGGCACCGAGCCATACCTCAGTGGGCAGCTCCGTAGCTTCAAGCGAGATCTTGATGGCAAGAGAGGGCTCCTGCTTGCGGTTGTTGAGTCTGACGACCCCCGCGACGCGATGCCCTCCCGCTTCAAGATCTTGTTTGACGAGTTTCAGCTCGTCGCCACCCATGGGGATGGGCCCTACTACTCCCTCGACCACGGGCCGTGGAATCCGGGCTCCTATGGGGGTACCCCCGGGCAGCTTGTCTAAGCGTGCCAGCTTGCTCTGCTGGGCCTCAGTGGCGCATCCAATGAGCCACTTCCCTCCGGGAAGTGGCCTAATGGAGCGCACTGCTCCCACCGCGTTGCTGAGAAGCTGGCTGCGGTGCCATGGTCCGAGCTTGTCGAACCTGGCCGATCCGCCGCCTAAGTCGTGGATCACCACCGGGAAGTCCACGAATGCCGGTGCCCGGGTACTCGGCTGGAATTGCTTCCTGCGCGAGTTGCCGTCGGGCTGGCTTCGGAATTGTTGTTCCCGTTTTCCAGCCTTTCTGGAGGGGTAATCCTGCCTCAGTTTGGGGGCAGGGTTGTCTTTCTGCACTGTTGGCGCAGTCTTCGGCTTGTCGGCCGGTTGGGGGCTTTTCTTCCCCACGTTGTCATGGCCACTGGGGGCAGCCGGTATGATGGTATCGGTTGGGCTGGCGGGAGGGGTGGTAGCCGTGTCGGCCATCACATCCTCTCCCACTCTGGTCATTTTAAGCGGAGTTCGAGAGTCTAGACTCTCTCCCTCCGAGTTGGAGCTGTCGCTTGACAGCCGTCTTTTTCCTCGCTTGCGAGGGGTGATAAAATCAGACTCTAGGTCCTTTGGGGCCACTGTCGGGCTCTGGGGGGGGGGGGGGGGGGGGGGGTTGCTGCCAGGTTCTACCTGCTCTCTCCCCAGCGGGACTTCTTGGCTCCCCGGTTCTTCCCTGGAGGGGGGGTCCTTCTCAGTTGTGTTCCTCCATTCCCTAGCGGAAGGAGGGCTGCTTGGAAAAGTGGCTCTACCCAGAAGGTAGAGCTTATCGCCCCAACAACCACAGAAACGCTCACACTGATGTCCGGCGAACACACACACACACACACACACACACACACACACACACACACACACACACACACACACACACACTGATGTCCAGCGAACACAAACACTACACCACCCTCACTCAATAACTACTCACCACAGACAACAACGGTATCTAGAGGGAAGGAACAACGGCCACACTCAAATACACGACGTACTGTATACACGCTTCAGACACAGGCTTCGGAGTCGCACACCACAGCTACAGCACAAAGGAACACAACTAACACGAACAAAGGGAACTCTGGAGTTACAGCCAATCGGCTCACGAGACACTAACACCGAATTGCCTCACAAGGCCAGCTATTGGTTAACGCTGTTGAGCTAACTCCACTCGACGGTTAAGCCGGCGTGACGAGCGCGCCAAAACACCGAACGACTCTACGAGCTTAAAAGCGAGAGGACCGTCGATGAACACTGACGCACACCACAGCGGGAAGGCACACTCAACACACGGTTTCACAAGAGCCTCGGCCACACACGGCAGATATACGCAGAAACACAACCACAAGGCACAGCACAGTTGCACACACAGTCACAGCCTCAGAAACACAGCACGGGTACACACGGAGTCACAGCAACAGAACACACACGATACAAATTCTCTTAAACAATGGGGAACACAACACAAATACAGATACAGGCGGATGAACCTCCTGCAAAGTTAGAAAGTAATCGCAAAAATTGCAAAATTGATTCTAATTAATGCGAGATGCTCTCAGGGTAACGAAAGCCACCCGAGAACACAATACAAAAATCGTTCGTTAAGAAAAAATAGGTAAAATGTACGATACCATGAGCTTGTCTCGATCCGCAATCCCAATCCGACACGGTCTGCGGCAGAGCGCGACGAAACGAGAAGCCTCACTGACCACTACACCACTGAGCGCATAGGCCACGATAGGGTAAACTAAGCCTTTATCGTGTCTAGGGACGCTGCCGGCCCAGCACACAACTTTTAACACCTTAGATAATTGGGGCCATAAAACCCAATCAAAAAGGAAAAGGACCGGAAAGAAAAGGTTATAGGGTCATGGCCCGGAACATGTATACAGTACACTCGGTTACACAAGAATGACTGCTAGTGTTCTAAAACAAGATCCAAACACATAAAAGATTCAAAAGAACGCTTATTTTTTATGACTGATACAATCTGCAGATTTTCGGGGTAATTCCCTTCGTCAAGCTACAAAACGACACTTAAACATGTTAACGGTTAGAAACGATGAAAAATGAGATGAGAAAGGGAGGAACTTATCTTTTTTTTGGTTGACTTGTTTTCTTGAGTTGTTGGACAAGAAAACAACGACACAACAAAAAAAGAAGAAAAGCATATCTGCATGTGGTGTGTGTGTGTGTGTGTGTGTGTGTGTGTGTGTGTGTGTGTGTGTGTGTGTGTGTGTGTGTGTGTGTGTGTGTGTGTGTGTGTGTGTGTGAGTGTGTGTGTTGGACGGAGGGCTGTGTGGATGCGTTAGTGGGGTGGGGAGTGGGGGGAGGGTGTATGAATGTGTGTGTGTGTGTAAAGGGATACGATGAAAATAGTGATAAATGTATTTGTGCCTGTTACTGTGTTATATATCAATCATATTATGTGTATGACACTGTTTATTTTTAGAGTGCATTTCCATAAGTAATATATACTCGATTTCAGTAATAACCTTGCCTGTACGCTACTGCACACTCTTCAACTGTGTGTCTTTTATACATGTAGATTTTGTTCGTTTCTTTCTTTGTTATCATGTGTGGCACCACGTTTTGCTTTAAATGGAATAAAGAAGAACCTTACTTGATTTGACTACACACATAGCTAGATAGACATCTACACACAGAGCTAGATAAACAACTACACGGAGAGCTAGATAAACAACTACACGGAGCGCTAGATAGACAACTACACGGTAAGCAAGACAGACAACTACACGGAGAGCTAGATGGACAGCTAAACATAGAGTAGATAGACATCTACACATACAGCTAGATATCCATCTACACCTAGAGCTAGATGGACAGCTAAACATAGAGTAGATAGACATCTACACATACAGTTAGATATCCATCTACACCTAGAGCTAGATGGACAGCTACACATAGAACTAGATGGACAGCTACACATAGAGCTAGATGAACAGCTACACGTAAAGCTAGATGGACAACTACACATAGAGTTAGATGGACAGCTACACCTAGAGCTAGACGGACAGCTACTTATAGAGAGATAGACAGCTACACATAGAGCTAGATGAACAGCTACACGTAGAGCTCGATGGACAACCACACATAGAATGTACATCTACACATAGAGCTAGATGGACAGTTACACGTAGAGCTAGATGGACAACTACACATACAGCTAGATAGACAACTACACATAGGAGCTAGATGGACAGCTCCTCACATAGAGAGATGGACAGCTACACGTAGAGCTAGGTGGACAGCTACACGTAGAGCTAGGTGGACAGCTACACGTAGAGCTAGGTGGACAGTTACACGAAGAGCTAGATGGACAACTACACACAGAGCTAGATGGACAGCTACACGGAGAGCTATATGGACAGCTACACGTACAGGTAGACGGACACCCTCCAGCCCCTTTGACATGTACAGGTACCCCCCCCCCCCACCCCCACCCCGCCAGCTTCCTTGGACATGTACCCCCACCCCCCAGCTTCCTTGGACATGTACCGGTACCCCCCCCCCCCCGCTTCCTTGGACATGTACAGGTACCCCCCCCACCCCAGCTTCCTTGGACATGTACAGGTACCCCCCCAGCTTCCTTGGACATGTACAGGTACCCCCCAGCTTCCTTTGACATGTACAGGTACCCCCCAGCTTCCTTTGACATGTACAGGTACCCCTCAGTTTCCTTTGACATGTACAGGTACCCCCCCCCCCCCCCCCCAAGTTTCCTTTGACATGTACAGGTACCCCTCAGCTTTCTTTGAAATGTACAGGTACCCCTCAGCTTTCTTTGACATGTGTGGGTACCACACCTACAGTTTCAGCTCCTTCTGATAGCCTTGAGCCTCCTTGACAGTGCGGGTACTCAACACAGGTGTGGTCTACTTCCTGCAGCGAGATGTTACGATGCGGGTACTCACCCAGTGTGTGGTCTACTTCGGGCAGCGAGATGTTACGATGCGGGTACTCACCCAGTGTGTGGTCTGCTTCAGGCACCGAGATGTTACGATGCGGGTACTCACCCAATGTGTGGTCTACTTCGGGCAGCGAGATTATTATTCATAGCTTTTATATAGCGCTATTCTCTGCTCTCGAGCAGACTCAATGCGCACATGTCGCATGTGATTCAGTGAATGAGTGACTGTATCCTTTTATAACGCGTATTATTAATATCCACAGAAGTGGTGTACTGGTAGCGCTCTGTGGATGTTGTATGGCTGGTGCCGCGTGAAATGCTGCCGTTTCGGCGCAAGTTCTATGTACACCATTCAACCATGCACCAGGTTACAGTGTCACTTCATTCAAAGCCACATAGGTAAGGTGTATGCGTATTTTAGCTGTAACCTGCCACCTGCACTTTGGGCAGAATGACCGGGATCTTTTACGTGTTACTGTGGTAACACGGGGGTGGAACGGATAGCGAAATAAGAGTCAGCACAGAAAGTTGAACCTGGAGAAGAAAACTCTCCCGCCGCTCCTGCAGGGATTCGAACCCACGACCTTTCAATCACGGGTCCGGCGCTCTAACCACTGAGCTATCCCGCTCCCCATGTTATGATGTTACGATACAGGTACTCACCCAATGTGTGGTCTACTTTGGGCAGCGAGGTGTTACGATGCGGCGGTGTCGGAGGGTTGCCTGTACTGGTAGTCATGGAGGACGCCGACACTTTGCGGTTGAGAGAAAGCGGCGGCAGATCGCCACTGCGGGGAGGCAGTGGTGGTGGATTGCCAGCGTGAGTAACGCTCATCTTTGGCTCCCTCACCTCCTCCTCAACTGCAATGTGAGTGAATGAGTGGTACAGTGAAAGTAGGCAAGGCATAATGCGCAGGCTGTGGACAAAGTGATGCATGTCACGCTCACCCTCACATTCAGCCCCTTGCAGCCTTTCTCCCCTTGTATTAGGGCTTGTTGGTCTGACTTGAGTGTCGCTTGAAACACCAACTTTCTTAGCCTTTATTTTACGCAGCAACTGCAAACAGCTAAAGACTGATTTGTTTTCAGTATGTGACTAGCTTTACACACGTGAATTTTTTATATATAAAAAATTCACTCATATAATGATGACGTGTACTGACAGTCGTTTTACGAAATAATGATAACATGTACTGACAGTCGTCTTACACAAATAATGATAACATGTACTGACAGTCGTCTTCACACAAGTAATACTTTATAACTGTACTGACAGTTGTCTTCACACTAGTAATGAATAACTTTACTAACAGCTGTCTTCACACAAGTAATAATGAATAACTGTATTGACAGTTGTCTTCGCACTAGTAATAATGAATAACTGTACTGACAGTTGTCTTCGCACTAGTAATAATGAATAACTGTACTGACAGTTGTCTTCACACTAGTAATAATGAATAACTGTACTGACAGTTGACTTCACACTAGTAATAATGAATTGACAATTGTCTTCACACTAGTAATGATAACATGTACTGACAGTTGTCTTCACACTAGTAATAATGAATAACTGTACTGACAGTTGTCTTCACACCAGTAATGAATAACTGTACTGACAGTTGTCTTCACACTAGTAATAATGAATAACTGTACTGACACTTGTCTTCACACTAGTAATGAATGCCTGAACTGACAGTCATCTTCGCACAAATAATGATAGCCTGTACTGACAACTCATGATAACCTGCACTAACAGCCGTCTTAACACGTCACTGATGCGGAGGATCAACTGGAATTATCAGCGACACTGAAACCTATTTTAGAGAAAGATAGCTTTCCAAGTATTGCGTCCTCCATGTTATCACTCAGCTGCTTATTGGGGCTGCTGAACAAGACGTTCTTAATAGGAAAGATCTTTCAACAGCACGGTATTGCTGTTTATGCAAGTACTTCCGACGGAATTGATTGAAGCTGATGATAGAAGAATGTTTCCTAGATTGAGCAATGTGCGGTACTTTCCCTCTCACTACTGTTACTTTTTGGCTCAGCAAAAGCTGTTAAAACCTTCAGTTCTATTAAAACTCACACACACACACACACACACACACACACACTCTCTCTCTCTCTCTCTCTCTCTCTCTCTCTCTCTCTCTCTCTCTCACACACACACACACACACGCGCACACGCACGCACGCGCATGCGCGCACACACAACTACAGTGGTTAACTTGTTCTTGAAGCTGTTGAGGTGCCAGCAGTGTAATCATTAGCTTGTCACCCTGACTCATTTAGTCCAGGTTGAATCCCAGCTCAAGACAAATGTGTATTCAATTTTTTATGGGAAACTACACAGAATGTCTCTCTCGCCGCCTCTGTTGCCCCAGTTCATTGATGTGTGAATGAATAACGGCCCTTTGTTGTGGGGGAAAAAGCCTGTGACACTCTGGTTATTGGAAAATCTGCACAGAATATCTGTTGGCCTCTGCTGCACTCGTGTGTGAATGAATGACTGCCCTTTGTTGTGGAAATGAACCTGATACTCTGCTATCGGAAGATCTGATGGGAAAACTAATTTGTTTTCCCCAAAACTGCTTGTACTAGTTGTAGTTATGGTAACATGAGTGTTGGGTTGGGGGGGGGGGGTTGTCAATTCTCATCTGTTTTCGCTGATGAAACTGGGGTTTGAGTGCTGATGTCCTTGTGTCCCCGTGGCTTGAGAAAAGATCTGTCTGACTGAGTGATGTAGAATTCATGTTTATTTTTCCCTTTTTCTCCTCAGATGCATTCGCTGACAGCGCAGCAGGTGAGCAGGTTCCAAAAAGGCCTGGTCTTTGTCATGCGCCTGCTTAGTCTGGTCATGGTGCCGATCGGATCTGTTGTGCCCAGTGTAAGTGTTTAAAAAAGTCACTACCCCAGTTTGATTGTGTCATTGTCATCCATGTAGTTTGTACAAAGCATCAGCTGTAACTTCATCCTGATATAACCGCAACGGTTGACTGGGCATAAAACACCAAGTTACTTACTTACTTACTCCACTCTGACTGCCAGACTATCAGTTGCACCTACAGATTTTACACCCTACAAGAAAAAAGAAGCCCACAGCACACTAGTGTTCCAAACTGTATAAGATGCAAAGTTGCATCATTGGTGATGATCTGAACCCCCAAAAAAGTTGATGAACATGCGTGAAACAAAGGGAAGTGACACAGGAAAGTGAAGTCAAGCTGTCAAATTATTAAAACAAAGACTGAGTTGATCAGAACACATTGCATGGCATCATTCATTGGAGTCTAGCAGTGCAGGAAATATTGTTCCTTAGACATTATGATGCAAGCAGATGAAGTGTGCAGTCAACTCAGCACCCATCTGCAGGACTTCATCAGTGAAGAGTCAGTTCCTTGATGATGGATTAGCTACATTTTCACGAAGAGAAGAAACAACAGAGTACAGTGGAAGCTCAAGTTGAAGCCGTCAGTCATTTTTAAAACTTATTTAAACATTGTATCATTTGGCACATGCTTTATTTTCGGTTGCACAATCTTCCTCCATGCAGTAAATAGGCTAACAGGTTTGGGTCTTACATTTTTTGACCGGCTGTATATGGGTAGCAGAACTGTTTGGATGTTGCTCACTGAGTGTAGTGAAAGTATTTCACACAATCATACGGCACACAAATAAAAACCATCCAGGCTCCATAGTGGGGAAACGGCAAAGACCCAAGCCTTCTTAATTTATTCATACGTCATCAGCACGGCCAAAGGCACATGACATTCAGTATTACAGTCTCAACACAGGAACATTCAGGTGAATCTTGTCCATGGCAGTGTAAGCCCCTGTTGTTATTTTTTCTTTCTGTTTTTGCTAATTGCCATTCAGCACACTTTTATTCAGGAGGTGAATGTTGTTCTATATGTATGTCTCCATTTCAGGGCATGTGCTACTACTGGGTGTGCTCCAGTCTTTTCGGCCTGGGCCAGAGCGTGATGTTCAAGATGCCGTCCGTTCGAAGGCTGCTGCGTCTGCCAAAGACCCCAAGTGAGAGTGAGACACCGTTCACAGACATGTACAATGCTGCCAAGCTGAAGTACGTTCTACGACCCAAACAGAAAGACTCATGATGCTGCAGTCGTCCAAACTGACAGCACCGTGGTCAGCTGCTGATGCTGTTGTGTGTTTGGTACTCCTGTGGATTACACTGAAATGAAATTAAGCAACGTGCAGAATTGATAAATAATTCTGCAAATTTGTTGTGAAGCTTGCATCAAGACAAATGGAAGAGTGATTTTTCTGTGTATTTGTTATACAACCCATGTGATGTGTGTTTGTTTCAGTTATGATGCAAAGTATGCTCTTAAGGTTATGCCAGTATGCAGTATGACATTCAGTTCATTTTTGTGCAGTTCTGTTAAACTCACGTTTCATTAACCATTAGTGTTCACTGCATGGCTTGCTGCTTTTGCAGTCATGGGAAATGTTGGCCATCCAAATTACTATAGGAATACAGCTGACAACGCAAACCATATCACAGATGGAAGGAAATGCAAGGGTTAAGTCAAGTCAAGTCAAAAGACTTTAATTAACCCTCACAGGGCAATTCACCTAGCTACCAAAGGCTTATTAATTTAAAAAAGGTTCAAAAAGAATACCAAAAGCATTATTATTCCATTAGAGTTCTATAACACAAATATCACATTAGACCCTGAGAAAACATGCCACTTTTAAAACTACCCCCTCCCTTACACCCCCCCCCCCCCCCCCCCCCCCAACAACACACACACTCCTCACCCAACCTACATGGAGCAAGTGTTCAAACTCCCCATACAGGGCCTGCTCGGGGTCCTTCAAAATACATTTTAATTTGTGTAACGTTTGTTGGTCACAGAACAAAGATAAAGGTTCTACTCTGATCAGAGACTTTGGATCTAAGATCCACCATTCACTGCAAAGAGTTTCTTTGCTTAATGTTCAGATTATTAATTCAGCAAATAATAAAAAAGTAAAACACTTTCAGTGAAAAAGTTATAAAGTTTTCAATGATGGTCCTGAACATCAAGATCATGCATATTGTTTCAACCTTAGATTACCTTATTTATTTATTTTTACTCTTTTATATATTTTCGAATATACCCAAGGCAAGCCATGCCCACCTTTTAAACACACATCACTGCAGGACTTGCAACACTCTCACAGAGCCCAGTCCTTGACAGGAGTAAGTTATAATTGGCACGAGCTGCCACAAGTGTCATTTTTGTCGCAACAAGGTTTTGTCGTGACAGACATGTGTTTGTGATGACAAAACACATATTTTGTACTGGCTGACTGTACAAGTATGCTTATCACAACAAAACTTGTGTCTGTCGCCACAAAATAGTTTTCTCGTGACAAGACCTTTGACACAACAAATATTTGTTGCGACAAATATTTGTCACAACAAAATTAAGTTTGTCACAACAAACATACTTTTGTCCCAACAAAAGACCTATTTTGTCATGACAAACACATGTTTGTCACAAACAGACACATGTTTGTCATGACAAAACTTTTGTCGCGGCAAGAATGATCCTTGTGGCAGCTCCTGCCAATGATAGTAGGCAAGTAAGTAACTTGGTGTTTTACACCCAGTCAGCCAGTACAATTATATCGGGGCAATCCTTGACAGGAAGGAGAAGACAAAGAACAGAGCGAAAGAATAGTTTATCAACATTAAAAGATCATCTGCAGCACAAATGTTGGCTGCAGTGGTAGTTGAAACATTCAATCCCTTCTTCAATTTCAGACTTTACAAACATGAGCGTTTCTGATACATGATCATAACCAATAAGCCCCCGCCCCACAATCTCCTCCCTGCGTTCCCTTACACAAAATAATGAAAAAAGCAGCTAGTAAATTAACTGTTTTAATCAAATGAAAGATTGGAAAAGTGTGACAGAATTGCATCATGAAACTTCAGAGGTGCCATGCTGATTTCATTGAGTCTGGAATGTGTATTTCTGTAATAGTTCTATGCATGTGAATTTGTGTGTGTGTGTGTGTGTGTGTTTTGGTAGGACAGTGCTCTCCCTGTGTATAGAATATCATATTTAGGTTAATAGGTATCATGTTAGCGCTCAGGGCGTTGATGAGCGCATGATAAATGTACATTATTAATTATTATTATAAAGCAAGAGTTTAGTTTGTGCATACTTTATTTAACAGCGGTTACAAATGTCGGTTTGTTTTAAGATTAAGCGGGATTGGCTGAAAAGCCATGACCGGAATTCACGTGTGATTTTAGCACCATTAACACCGACAAAAGCTGTTACAAATTAATCTAGCCAGTTAATCTCAAGTCAAACAGGATTGGCAGGAACTGAAGCCACGATGGGAGTGTAGAAAATGAAAGGCTTAAACTGTTTCATTTAAAGACCGGCGTCCAAACGCTCCTTGAGACTGTCTGTAACCGTTGTCCGGCGGCTTGCAAAAAGCTGTATTGAGTTCAAGCTTCAATTTGATTGGCTAGTTCAAGATCCAGCTCAATTCTTTCTTGCCAGACAGAGCTGCTCAGTGTGCTCGTGATTCCACAGTGACAGTGTTGCCCTGGTTTCAAGCCATTTCTTTTAAAGTAACTCACTCTCTTGTGTAGTTACTGTGCTCAGCGTGCGCCTATTTCTTTTAAAGTAACTGACGCTCTTGTGCAGTCACTGTGCTCAGCGTGCGCCCACTTCTTTTAAAGTAACTCATGCTCTTGTGCAGTAACTGTACTCAGCTGTGCGTCTAGTTGCTTTGTACAAATGCAGTAACTTAGTTGTGTGCGCTGATAAGCTGTTTAAAACGTATTTTGACGGAAGAGTAAAATTCAAGCTCAAGTGTACAGACCGAAAGATGGGTGTGCACACAGTGTAGCAACAACGTCACAAAATGAAGTGGGCACAGATTTTTTATTTGATTTTTTTCGGTGATTGAATAAGACTACCACGAAACATGATGTTTAACGTCCACAGAAATCAGACGGCTTATTAGGGACTACCCGAAAAGGATGCAAATAATATTGCCTTTTTTTTTCTTTTTTTTTGTGGGGTGGGGGTGGGTTTTTTTTGTTTTCGTGTGTGTGCGTGCGTGCGTGCGTGCGTACCCCTCTCATGGGGATATATAATTATACAAAATGTTGGAACTCGAGCAGAGGTCACACGAAGTCGCATAAGTAAATGCGGAAAGCTTAAACCAAAACAGAATGCCAGTGACGTCATTCAACGTCATCACTGCAGGGAAATGGTTAACTATTTCCTTCTCCTTAGGTCATGACGTCCATATCGAACTATTTGTGTGCGATACCTAGTGAACACCGTAAGACATCCAGCTTAAAATCACAGGCTTTTGGAGCATTCTTATGTGGAATTTAAAAAAAATTAAAAAATAAGTAAACGTTTCTGATTAAAAAAATCTTCGACACAATTTTTAGAAGCAACTGTGTTGCATGGTTATACCGACGCGAAAGTCAAGAGCATTGGGGCCTTTAAATATGATTCCGAACTCATGAGTTCTGTTACGTCCGACTGGCTTCGTTTCTAAGGTAGTGTATATAATTATATATGGACCACAAGTAATGAGCTGGGTCCAGAAGTAGACACTTCACAAATATTCCCCCTTGAGTTTCTGACTTGGTAGATTTGTGACTAAGGGCCAGTGCTAGCCCGTTCATGGTGACGGACCGTGCTTTCGTCTACACTGTGCAATGTTTTGACTGCTTTTCACTTGATCAGTTTTCGTACTTTAATGTCAACCGCGCACAAGTAAAATGAAAGCGAGGAAACTTGTCCT
>OY757556.1:7717255-7727255 GCA_963584105.1 Alviniconcha strummeri
TGGCAACATAACATACTAGCTACATATCAGCTAACCAGGGTTAGCTGCATACATTTTGGAAATACCGGTCATCCTGTGGCATAAAGGCTTAACATTCGAACGCACAAACAAGGTACTCTGACACGGCCACAGAGGCTGCAACCAGGCGGCAATCTGACGCCGAAATTACCCACATATTCAAGAACCAAAATCAAGGCACGTTGTGAACATGATAACATTATAAACATACATTATTTACATCAATAGAAACAACAGAACAACAAGCCATAGAAAAATAACTACTTACAGGCTCTCCCCTGATGAAAACACATGAACACCGGCTGCAACAGTTAAACAAACAACCTGCCTCTGCAGGGACACTGGGGGAAAAGGGACGCTGCCGGCCCAGCACACAACTTTTAACACCTTAGATAATTGGGCCATAAAAACCCCACCCAATCAAAAAGGAAAAGGACCGGAAAGAAAAGGTTATAGGGTCATGGCACGGAACATGTATACAATACACTGGGTTACACAATAATGCACACTCATCCACAAGTCAGGATAAGGTCCTGCTTGCCCAGTCAGATTCTTGTCCACAATGTTGATTGGTTCAAAAGTCACTTCCAAAAGTTCTGTCCAAGTGCTGATTGGTTGAAGGGTTTCTTCTCTCCCTGCAGGCGTTCAGGCTTTCTGAAAACATGTTGCTGATGGGTGATAGGTGCGAAAATGTGCATTCCTAGTAGGGTGTCCTTGAGTGACTGAGAGTGAGTGCATTCCTAGTAGGGTGTCCTTGACTGACTGAGACTGACTGAGACTGACTGAGAGTAAGTGCATTACTAGTAGGGTGTCCTTGACTGACTGAGAGTAAGTGCATTACTAGTAGGGTGTCCTTGACTGACTGAGAGTAAGTGCATTACTAGTAGGGTGTCCTTGACTGACTGAGAGTGAGTGCATTCCTAGTACTAGTAGTAGGGTGTCCTTGAGTGACTGAGAGTGAGTGCATTCCTAGTAGGGTGTCCTTGACTGACTGAAAGTGAGTGTATTCCTGGTGGGGTGTCCTTGACTGACTGAAAGTGAGTGTATTCCTGATGGGGTGTCCTTGACTGACTGAGAGTGAGTGCATTCCTGGTGGGGTGTCCTTCAGTGACTGAGAGCGAGTGCATTCCTAGTAGGGTGTCCTTGACTGACTGAGAGCGAGTGTATTCCTGGTGGTGTGTCCACGACTGACTGAGAGTGAGTGCATTCCTGATGGGGTGTCCTTGAATGATTGAGAGTGAGTGTATTCCTGGTGGGGTGTCCTTGACCGACTGAGAGTGAGTGTATTCCTGATGGGGTGTCCTTGACTGACTGAGAGTGAGTGCATTCATGGTGGGGTGTCCTTGAATGTTTGAGAGTGAGTGCAGTCCTGGTGCAGTCATTAAAAAGAGTGCAGTAGTCAGTAGTGTCCTTAAAGGTCAGTGCATTTCAGAGTGCAGTAATTGGCAGTGTCCTTAAAGGTCAGTGCAGTTCAGAGTGCAGTAATTGGCAGTGTCCTTAAAGGTCAGTGCAGTCCAGTGTGCAGTCATTAGAAAGAGTGCAGTAGTCTGTAGCATCTTTAAAGGTGAGTGCAGTCCAGGATTGAGTGTCACTGAAATTAGTAAAGCAAGTTCACTGTTGACATGAGTGTCACCAGACTGAAAGCTGCTGAGTGGGTTATGCCAAAGGGAGGAGTGATGATAGAACTATGAGTGTCATTGTTTGACTGCAGGAGCCAAGCTTGTCACCAAGTATCTGATGAGAGGGCTGAAAGCTGCTGAGGAGGAATATGGTGGAGAGAAGACGAGCAGTGACGTGCAGGCAACCTTGACCTACCTGGCAGCTGTGGAACAGCTTAAGAGCATCAATGAGGAAAGCGTAGCGACAGCGTTAGTAGAACAGCATGGCCTTCATCTTCAGCAAATGGTGGTTCGTCTTCAGCAGATTCCACAGGTGAGTCACCACCTTTACATGACCAGTGGACATAAAACACCCAGCTGATTCCACAGGTGAGTCACCTCCTTTACACCCAGCAGAGTCCACAGATGAGTCACCACCTTTACATGACTATTGGACTTGAAACATGCAACAGAGTCCACAGGTAAGTCACCATAGTTACATGACTGCTGGGCATAACGATTCCAGCAAATTTCACAGGTGAGTCACCACCTTTACATGACCACTGGACATAAGACGCAATAGATTCCTTAGGTGAGTTGCCACATTGACATGATCACTGGACATGCTTATATGCCTACACAGAGACAAACAACACACACACACATATATATATATACACAAATACACACACTCACATTCACACACACACGCATACACACACACACACACGCACATGCATGCATGCGCGCACACACATACACAATCTGCCATCAATACAGCACTTTTACAGAAGTTTCAACTTTCTCCAGAGTTTATGCATATGATCTTGACACTGCTCGCCCTCTTCCCCCACCTCCATACCCCCTCCCCCCCTCCTTCTCCCCGTCCCTAATAAGCCTTATGGTTTCTGTGGACGTTAAGCACCATGTTTACTTACTTACTGCTTTGACTAATCCTGCGGTCACTGCTTTTTTCACATCTTGTTGGCACTGAATGCTGAAAGTTCACTGAACCCCATACAGATTTGTTTTTCATCAGCTTCATTATTTGAGCATTACTGCAGATTACCTCTGTGCATACACAGCACTCCATTGCTTGGCTGGCCATGCAAGTGCATGGCTAAAACACTGTGAACTTTGAGTCGTACCTTTTGCTGAATATGGGTTTATTGGTTGAGCAGACTCCTCTGCTGAATCGGCTTTTGTTTTATCGTAGCTATGAATTTAGTGCCAGGAAGGAAGGAAATTGGTTGTTACTATGTTAGTACCCAGTCAACCATGACAGTTGTACAAGGTTAACCCCCCCCCCACCCCCACCCCCCCAAAAAAAAAATGCCACCCACACAAATGCTAGTAACTTCTACGTGTTTTCAGTGAGTTACTTCATATTTGGTGCACATTAACTTCAGTTTGTGCATAGTGCCACAAAGTTTCTGGTTTGCGGTAATAGACCCATTTTCTGTGTTTAAACAGCATAAATGCTGTGTAAAAATGGCAGCTGTGCTGCTGCCATTCGTGAGCAGGTTTGGCCTGCAGTAAGGTGTTTTCTACAGGACTGCTTTGACGCAGTCTTGTGCCTGTGTTTGGGCAGGTCTTGGCTGCAATGGTGAAATGGATGGCACCATTATAATAGATACAGCCATGTGCCTGTGTCTGGCCAGGTCTTGGTGGCAGTGGTGAAACAGATGTCACTAAACATATATCACTGTCATGATAGCTACATTATTTAGTGTGCCTGTGTTTGGGCTGGTGTTGGCTGCAGTGATGAAACAGACATCACTAAACATATATCACTATGGTAGTAGCTACAGTCATGTGCCTGTGTTAGGGCTGGTCTTGACAGCAGTGGTGAAACGGACATCACTGTGGTAATACTTACATGTGCGTGTGATAGGGCTGGTCTTGCCAGCAGTGGTGAAACAGGCATCATTGTGATTAATGATAATATCTTGTGTGCCTGTGTTTGGGCAGGTCTTGGCTGCAGTGGTGACACAGATATCACTATGGTAAAAGCTACAACCATGTGCCTGTGTTAGGGCTGGTATTAGTGGCAGTGGTGAAACAGACATCACCATGATTAATGATAAGATCTTGTGTGCCTGTGTTTGGCCAGGTCTTGGCTGCAGCAGTGAAACAGATGTCACTACAGGAGGTCTTAGAGAACATTGGTCGTCTGGCTAGTCGTCATGTCTTGGAGCCGACATTCCCCGCTGCGTCAGATATTGCTCAACGAATTAGTGACGAGCAACAGGTGCAGGAGGAAAAGTAAGTGTGCTATACAGTCCAGTAACAATAATAATAATAATGTACATTTATCATGCGCTCATCAATGCCATGAGCAATCACATGATACATATTAACCTAAATATGACATTCTATACTCATGTAGAGCATAGTCCTACCAAAACAGTTTACATAAAGTATTATACAAAGCAAAAAACAAACAGAAATGCACTATAAACACACACACACACACACACACACACACATACACACACACACACACACACACACACACACACACACACACACACACACACACACGCACAATGACTGTAGGAGAAACTGGGTCCTGATATTAGTTGGGATGGAAATACTGTGAGGAGGGGAAGGTTTTTGTTTGGCTTTAATGGATGACAATACAATAATCACAACAATCCCTGAAACAATAAGGAGAGTCAGTGGCACAGAGAGTGTGTGTGTGTGTTTGTTGGTTAGTGCAGTTTTTCTCTCTTGAAAGCCTGAGTTAAGCACGATCAAGCGTGGTCACTGAATGGATGGGTGAGTGTTATGTGGTAGTTTTTGTGCCTGTCCCAAGATTTTTCCAGTCAGATTCTGTACAGAAGTATAAAATTATGTATTCTGCAAACGTTCTATGCATGAAACTATAAACCAAGGTTCCCCTGTGTGTTTATGCCTGCAAAAAGATGACGCGTGTTAAAGATCCTGTAGTCCATGTCAGAGTTAGGTGGACAAAAAGATGACGCGTGTTAAAGATCCTGTAGTCCATGTCAGAGTTAGGCGGACTATGGAAACACCACTATAACCCAACATGCACTACAACTAGTCAAGGTGTCACTGTCAGAGTCTTCAGACTGTTCAAGTTGGACACTATACAGAAGAAGAAGAACAACAACGTCAAGAACTATGGTGCTGATAATTAGATTCTTGGGATTTGTACCTGAAGTTTTTCAAGTCAGTTCAGAGAACCACAAGACTGGAATCTTTGAAGCCCAGTTTCAGTGAGTGCTGCTTGATGCACAACTTACTGATGTGCAAAGCATTTCAAGATGAAAGGATTGTCTGATCTTGGAACTGAACAGAAACTGGTTCTGTTGTACGCGATGCCTCTGTGCTGCCTAAAAAAATTGAAATGGATATCACGTTATGCCGTGAGTGGAGGGGCATCCGTTTTCAATGATGTAAAATAAATGGAGTTTATGTACACTATATTAATTTTACTCACATGCCAGGTAATACTAATTTAGTTATCTCAGGAGAAGAATGTCTCCTAGTTAATCTGCCTGTATTTTTTTTTTTTTTAAATTGGTGGTTGTGCGTGTGTGTGTGTGTGTTGGTTAGTGCAGTTTTTCTCTCTTAGTGTATGGGATCATCAGTGTTGTGTTGGTTATTGCATAATGTCTGTTAGTCAGTGTTTGTAAGCATCATTGTTGTGTTGGTTATTGTGATGTGTGTTTGTGAGCATCAGTGTTGTGTTGGTTATTGCAAGGTGTCTCAGTTGCAGTGTTAGCCAATGTGTGGAATGACGAGGCTGGTTATTGCAGAGTGGCTTTGTTAGTGTATGCAATCATCATCTGTGTTGTGTTGACTGTATTTTATTATCAGTATTGTGTTGGTTTTTGAGGCTGTCCCTGTTAGTCAGTGTGTGTAATCATCAGTATTGTGTAGTTGTTGAAAGCTGTCCCTGTTAGTCAGTGTGTAGTTGTTGAAAGCTGTCCCTGTTAGTCAGTGTGTGTAATCATCAGTATTGTGTTGTTGAAAGCTGTCCCTGTTAGTCAGTGTGTGTAATCATCAGTATTGTGTTGTTGAAAGCTGTCCCTGTTAGTCAGTGTGTGTAATCATCAGTATTGTGTTGTTGAAAGCTGTCCCTGTTAGTAGGTAGGACCACTCATTTTTTTGGTTTCTTCACAGGAAAACAAAATGTGTCAGAAACTATGCCTTTTGGTGAAAACAGTCACTCTGCAAAGTTTCAAGCAGATATTTCAAATAGTTTTTGAAATATTTAATATTTAGTATGTTTGTGTAACTGTCGCTGTGTTGACTGTGTGTGGAATGCCAGGTTTACAAGGGAATAACAAGAAGAACAGATGCTGCACACTATAAACAAAGACATTTCTTCAAACAGTACAACACAATGCTCCAGAAAATGAACAACAAACATTTAGAAAATCCACCAATTTGATTTAATAACCAATCAAAATTGATCATTTTCATGACAATTTCCTCGCAAATCACTGAAATATCCATCTTTAGCACCCCATACCAAGTAAAGTAAACCTCTGATTTGTCTTAATATGCCTCTATACACAGATCTATATACATATATTATGCCTAATTTTTTTCAGAACTGCATTATTTTCATTTGTAATTATACAGGTGTCCAAACTTGACCCAAAAGCCAATTTGAATGTCACAAATTTAGGTTCACTGTGAAACACTAACCTGGCTGAGGACACATTTTCTTAGCTTTTCTTATACAAGGAGTACAGCAATGTTTCACATATCAAAATATTTGCAATGAAGAGATCTATACACCAAAAACAGTTTGGTTTAAAAAAGTTTTTTTTTATCTAATGACAATTACGATTATGTAATTTTTTTAAATTGCAAATAATTATATAGGTCTGTATCTCAGGCAGTACTTGTGCTAAGGAAAGAAATGATACATCAAAATGTGTGCTACCCAGAGACCTTTACACTAGAAACAAATTTTGTCATAAATGTTGTTATGCAATTATGACTGTAACAGATTATGTAATATCCGGAAATGACAAAACATGACCTAATTCTGTATCTCAGGTACTATTTGGGCTAGAAAAATGATTTACACATCAAAATGTTTGTAACCAAGCTGTTTTGCCAACAGAAACAATCTGGTCTTTAATAAACAATGATGTTAGTTGTGATTATATAATATTGAATTATTTAAAAAAATAAAAAATGTATCTCATTCTCAGGTAATACTTGTGCTACAAGAATGATTGATAATCAGAATTAGAATGAGAATCAGTAATATAAAACAAAAAAGTTAAATAGGACTGACATACTATTACTAAGATAATATACTAATTATAACTAATATAATACACTTATAAACTAATAAGAAATCGTAACTAAAAGCAGGCGATTGGTGGTGATGGTGCCAGGAAGAGCTGGCAAAGCAGGTGGATGACCAGGGCCTCTGCCAGGCCTAATCTCCTCAGTGTGGTGCTGGTAAAAGTCATCATCTATGTACAGAAAGTAAAAAGAAAAAACAATTAAATTCTAAGCTGTGGGGACAAAAATTCAGTTCAAACAACTCTTTCACAGATTTTTATTCTACTGATTAATTAAACTAGTCCACAAAACATAAACTTTGGTAAACCTTTTGTCAATATAATTTATAAAGGTTTAGATTGGACTACTGGGCCATTCAGCAAGCATGAATCTCTCTCTCTCTTTCTCTGTCTCACTCACTCCTTCTCAGGTGGTTCTCTGTTTTTTGTTATTTTCCATTTTGCTATTGTAATATTGTACCATTATAAAAGTCTCAAAGTACCACTACCAGGAATAGTATTAACCTTATACTAACTGTACTGTACATGTATAGATGTAACATTACCAATGATGGATCATCTAAATTTTCTAATGGCAAAAAACAAAACCTGGAGCTAACAGTAACACTGCAGAACTACAATAACAAAAGACACAAATGTTTAACAATGTATACATGGGGAAGAATGTGCAGATACAAAAATATAATTTTAAATTTAAGACAGGCTTCTCACAGGATAACAGTTAACACAACAAGCGTATATCTGTGGGGGAGCAAAAGCTTGTTTATTTTCCTATGCTCAGGTTGCGCAGTTCTCACTTGCGGAGTTTGTGAAAGAAAAAAGGAGAGAAAAAAAAGAAGAAAAAAAAGGGGAACATGTCAGAAATCAAAATATCTCCACATAAACTTGACATCGGCACTCAGAAATAAATAGCTATATACAAGAATGTTTTTTAAACAAAAGCATCCAAAGCACTGAACTTGACTGGCCCTAAAACCGTATATATTTTTCTTTAAATGCTCACTGGCACCTTGGAAGTATTGAAACTTCAGTCAAAACAACCGGTCGCTTTGTCCAACAACAAAATCAAGTCAAGATCACTGTACGGCGTATACAACATTTTGATAAAATACTTCAGAATAATAAATAATCTATTCAGACTATTGCAATGAAAAAAACTTACCAAGATGTTCTCGCAAGGCATCGTAAATCAAAGTTGAACTTTCGATCGTCGAACTCCAAAGCGTGCGTAGTAGTGGCAGCCATGTTTGCATTAGCTCTGTCAGGTTTGGTGGGGTTCACAGTTAGTATTCCACGGGGACAGCGTACATTGCTCTTACGCGAAAAACGCTTGTGGCAGTATTATAGAGGATTGATTCAGCTTCAAAATGATCCCGAAGGCATCTGATTTTTTTAATTATTTTGTGTGTTTTTTAATATTTAAAGTTCAACTTTCTCTTTTGGTCAAGTTTTTCACAACAAAGCGTTCATATACTAGTTCGAAAATACCACCACTGGATAGCTCTGCTTCTGCGTCATATATTTGCATAAAGTATTTTTAGCTACAAGTCAGCATACGGTGTCCCCTGCGAGTTTAGCGAAGCGCTCGTTTCGGACTGTTGAGCCGGTATCGCGTTTGAGGCTCTCGGCAGCACAAACTCGGCATTACCCCAGGTGTGTTTGCAATGTTATATTTCGGTCACATCAGCATGAATTAACAAATACAACACACGACATGAATCAGAAAAGATCACTCTTTTATTCAGTAGTATTCATGTCAAAAACAATCGTGTTTAGAAAAAGATATCATGAGTTAAAAATGGGTCATTTTGGTGAAATCCGACTGGCTGACCCAGTTTTTAGCGCTGTGGTCCTACCTACTGTTAGTCAGTGTGTGTAATCATCAGTATTGTGTTGTTGAAAGCTGTCCCTGTTAGTCAGTGTGTGTAATCATCAGTATTGTGTTGTTGAAAGCTGTCCCTGTTAGTGTGTGTAATCATCAGTATTGTGTTGTTGTTGAAAGCTGTCCCTGTGAGTATGTGTAATCATCAGTATTGTGTTGTTGTTGAAAGCTGTCCCTGTTAGTCAGTGTGTGTAATCATCAGTATTGTGTTGTTGTTGAAAGCTGTCCCTGTTAGTCAGTGTGTGTAATCATCAGTATTGTGTTCCTGAAAGCTGTCCCTGTTAGTCAGTGTGTGTAGTCATCAGTATTGTATTGTTGTTGAAAGCTGTCCCTGTTAGTCAGTGTGTGTAATCATCAGGGTTGTGTTGGTTGTTGAGGCTGTCCGTGTTAGTGTGTGTAATCATCAGGGTTGTGTTGGTTGTTGCAGGTGTCTCTGTTAGTGTTAGTCAGTGTATGTATTTATCAGCATTAACCCCATCATGTTGGTTGTTGGAGGGTGTCTGTTAGTGTGTGCTTATCAGTGTTGTGTTGGTTACTGAAGGGTGTCTCTTAGTCTTCGTGTGTGTAATCATTGTGTAATGTAAAACATTGGTTGTTGCAGGATGTATCTGTTAGTCAGTGTATGTAATGTAAATCGTTCATTGTTGCAGGGTGTATGTGTCAGTGTGTGTAATGTAAATCATTCATTGTTGCAGGATGTATATGTCAGTGTGTGTAATGTAAATCATTTGTTGTTGCCAGGTGTCTCGGTCAGTGTGTGTAATGTAAATCATTTGTTGTTGCAGGGTGTATCTGTCAGTGTGTGTAATGTAAATCATTGGTCTTGCCGTGTGTATCTGCCATTCAGCATGTATAATTTAAATCATTGGTTGTTACAGGGCATGTCTGTTAGTGGGGGTTGTGTTGAGAGTGTGTCTGTTAGTTGAGGTTGTGTTGGTTGTTGCAGGGTGTGTCTGTTAGTCGGGGTTGTGTTGAGAGTGTGTCTGTTAGTCAGGGTGGTGTTGGTTGTTGCAGGGTGTCTCCTATCACAGTGCTGATTGCAATGAGAGTCTATGAAAATGGGTCTGCTGCCCTCAAGTGGACGAGGAACAACAGCGTGGTGGAAGCGCTTAACACTGCATTTGCCTGTGCTCTCAAGGTGGGGAACCCTTTTGTCTTTGCTGTTGTGGATGTCCTTGTAGGTTGGGAACCCTCTTGTCTTTGTG
>OY757556.1:7732255-7797255 GCA_963584105.1 Alviniconcha strummeri
AACCACTGAGCTACCCCTGCTCGCCTACAGAAACAGACATCATTGATCAGGTGTGTAATATTGCCTACAGAGACAAAACAGGCATCATCGATCAAGTGTGCAATACTGCCTACAGAGATAAACAGACATCATCGATCAAGTGTGCCCGTAAACTCAGGCGTACACGGGCGACAGAGACAACACAGCTGCAAAGGTACAAAGAAATCCCTTTGTACAGAACTGGAGAAGAAAGAAGAAGGCGAACACGACCAAAAGAACAATGAAGCAATGGACGAAGACAAAAGAAAGCTGAGGAAAGCAGGCCGACTGTAACTACAGCAATCAGAGTCAGGGTGTGTCACGAACGCAGTAAGGCATTATAGAGAGGTTCATATATGGTATAATAGGGTGCAGTTGTTACAGTATTACAGTGAAGTTTAGAAGCAGGGTTTGGTCAAGTAAAACGTGGCATGGTGACAGCACCGAGCACGTTTGCTAGGATGATGAGATCTTTGAGACTGGAGGAATGTAGTGCCATCAGTTTCTTTGACGACGTCTTGGTAGCCACACAAACATGGGATGGACACGTGGAAGCAAGGTGTTAGACAGACTGACTAGTCGAGGTTTGACTATTCGTCCAAGTAAGGTGGAAGCAGGATTCGAAGAGACAGTTTCTCGGACACATGGTGGGAGGAGGAAACATGAGACCTGTAGAGAAGAAGGTGTCAAAGATTCTGAAGTTGGCTACGTCAACAACGAAGAAGCAGGTCTGAGCATTGTTAGAGCTGGTCAGTTACTATAGAAGGTATGTTGCCAGCTTTGCAGCAATAGTGGCTCCATTGGTTGATTTGACAAAGAAAGATCAACCATCGAATGTATGCTGGTCTCAGGAATATCAGGAAGCTTTTGACAAAGTGAAGGAGGTTTTGTCATCAGATCCAGTGGTACAGTTGCCAGATTTTTCGAGGCAGTTTTTCATTCGAACAGATGCGTCGAGTCGAGGATTGGGGGCTGCATTGATGCAGACAGATGATTCTGGTCAGACCCTACCGGTTTTGTACGCTAGCAGAAAGTTGTTGGATCGAGAGACACGCTACTCCACCGTGGAGAGAGAGTGTTTGGCGATTGTGTGGGCCATCAACAAGTTCAGCCGATATCTCATTGGGCGATAATTTTTCATTAAAACGGATCACAGACCGCTGGTGTACATGCAAAGAAGCAAGACCTCCAATGGAAGGTTGATGAGATGGGCATTGGCATTGCAGGAATACAGGTTCTCCATCTTGCCCATTGATGGACAGTCAAATGTAAAGGTTGACGTGTTGTTGCGTCTGTTTGTGGAATAGTTCTGTGTAGAAATAGAACGAAGCTTGCTGTGGGATTTGAGTAGAAAGTGGAGTGTTATTTGAGAGTTAGCTATGGATGGAGCTAATAAGTACAAAATAAGTTTTATTTGTTGCTATAATTAGCTTTAAATTATGTCAAGTATTTAGAACTAAATAGGAATGGTGGTAATAAAACCTTATTTTTTCATTTTTTAAGTTTTGTTGTTGTTTTTAAGGGGTGTGAGGGTGGGGTAGTTGTCACAAACGCAGTAAGGCATTATAGAGAGGTCGTATAAGTTTTAATAGGGTGCAGTTGTTATAGTATTACAGTGACGCTAGGAGCAGGGTTTGGTCAAGTAAAACGTGAAATGCGTGAAGCACGAGATTTTAGTGACAGGCTTAACTGAGTTGTTTTAACCGGCTGGACATCAAGTTGATCGGTCTTAGAACGGGATAGTACTCACTAGCAGCGTACGAAGGAAGACGAAGGCGGATTGTCGGGCTCTTGAGCTGTTAAGCTTGGAAGCTTCGGACATATCGTCAGAAGGTATTTATTGGTTATTGAATATTGTTTAACGGGAAGTAAGTATAGAGTAAGGATAAACAAGATATTTTATAAGTTATGATAGATGTTGTAAATTTATTTGGTTCAGATGAATCAAAGTTATTTAATGAATTATGTTCGGAAAAAACATGGCAAGAAGTGTACAAAGATTATAATGTGTAAATTAAGGATATAACGTGGAGAGAATGCGAGAGTAGACGAATGAAGTGGAGAAATAATTATTGGGGAAAAAACTAGTAAGAAATATTGTTTATCACAGCTTGTGGAGCTGGGGTTTCGGCGATCTCTAGTCCGGAAGGGATGGGGCCGACTCCTGTGGAAGACGGAGGACAGCACCAGGAAGGGTGGCTGTACCGACTGAATGGCGCCAGAATGGAGCGCGCAGTTTAGCACCCGACGAGACGGCCTAGCGAGTGAGCGAGCGTGTGACGTCTTCGACTTTGTTTAGGATAACTGCATGTGTCTGCGTCGTGGGATTTTTTCTGCCTTCGTCGTCGTCATATTGTAATCAAAGGATTACAATGTTGGTGTCTCAGTAATGTTTTTATAACTCCAGAGTTATAAGAGGCACGTAGGCAGTGCGATAT
The DNA here is from genome assembly GCA_963584105.1 of Alviniconcha strummeri. Classification (NCBI taxonomy): domain Eukaryota; kingdom Metazoa; phylum Mollusca; class Gastropoda; family Provannidae; genus Alviniconcha; species Alviniconcha strummeri. Next base: position 7,734,712 of record OY757556.1, read on the forward strand.
GTCTGCTGAAGGTATCGGACAACGAGTTGGGTTTGCATGGTGAAGTGGGCTTGAAGCCATTATAATATTTATAACGATCTTGCGTGACTGATTTATTGATAATGCAAACGCCTGAGTGATTGTGGCCATGTTGTTTATTGTAATTTAATCATTGTCAAACTGTTGTAAAGAGATGGTAATTAATAATAATCTCTCTCTCTCTCTCTCTCTCTCTCTCTCTGAACATCCTCGATGCTAGTCAGAAGGCTAGCGACGAGGAGAGTTGTGCAGCTGCTACTGGGCCAACGACCTTAAGTGAAGGTGATGTCACAACGGCAGGGAGCGACCACCTTCCCACGTGCACGGCTGCCGGGGAATCAGGTGGCGTAGCGGATGTAGCCCAACAGGACCACTCTTCTACCCCAAGTCGAGGCCCAGAAACCCGCAGCCAAGGAAAAAGACAGACGCACCTCACGGATAGTTTTACACGCGTGGGCTCAAGTAGGAATACGCCGAGGAGCTATCGCCAGACTAACAGCATCAGCTAGGAATTCGGCCCTGCCCGTGTCTCTGCCTCAACCAGTAAGGGGCCATCGCGCTCCCTGTCGTTCCTAACGTGCAATGTTGAGGGGCTGTCATCCATACATGCCAGGGGTACGATCTTTTATGTCTGATTTCGATTTTGTGTTTCTCACGGAAACATTTTCAGTTAATTTCCCCTCATCTTTTTCCTATGCACGACGTTTTTCTGTCGCCTGGTATAAGATTGTCAGATGCTACGACGGCTAGATTATCTGGTGGTGTTGCACTACTGATCAAAAAAGAAAAATCTGTTCTTGTAAAACAAATTCATGTGGAACTGGACAACTGTGTTGTTCTTAAACTCTCGCGAGACTTAACGGGCTTGGATACGGACAGTGTGTTCATTGGGATGTATCTGCCTCCTTCACAAAGCCTATATTATACCGACACGGAGATAGACAACGGAGTGGCCCTACTTGAGCAGTGCATTATTGATATTTTTGAAGAATTTGGTGAACTCCCCATCATTATTTGTGGAGATCTAAATGCAAGGACTGGTGGTATGAATGCGAGAGATGCGCAGTTGCTGGATGATGTTGTTGAAGATGTATGTAACGAAAATATTATTGACGATATACACTTTAGAAGAGTGTCCAAAGATGTTACCTTGAAAGAGTTTGGCCGGTATCTCCTTTATGTGTGTGAGCAATTTAATCTTGTTGTACTGAACGGTTTATTGCCAGGAGATGAAGACGGAAATTTCACATATATTTCTCACAGTGGCTCAAGCATAATTGACTATTTCATTATGTCAAGATGCCTAGTTCATTTAGGATTACAGTTAAGCATTGTCCCTAAAATTGATTCCAAACATATGCCAGTAAAAATGAGTTTAAAGCTTCCAAGTACGGTGAGTGGTACAGATGCTAAGCCAAAAACGTATAAGGTTCAAAAGTACATTTGGAATACAGAAAAATCACAACAATATTTTGATACTTGTTCATCAGATGATGTTTCTTCTCTGTTTAAAGACGCCGTCGGCTTAATTGATGTAGATATTGAGGCTGCACTTTCCAAATTCACGGATGGGATCCGTAAAGCAGGTCACTGTATGCAAAGAACCGTTACAGTCGGTAAAAATAAAGGTAGCCCTTGGTTTGATGGTGAGTGTAAAAATAAACGACGCCTCGTACGGCAGTGCTTGAGAAGATATCAGAAATCAAACGGAACTGATGCTAGGAACCTGAGGATTGCTTACACAAAACAAAGGCAAGAGTACAAACGCTTCTTGAAAGAAAAGAAAGCAGAGCATAAAAACCAGATTATAAAAATTCTTGAGGATAGTGGGAAAGACCCCAGAAAGTTCTGGAGTACAATTAAATCTGTTATCAGCAAAGGTTCAGTGCCTAGTGCGATTACTTCGGATGAATGGTTTCGTCACTTTTACGAAGTTTTTAATTTGGACTATACTGGTGTAGAAACTAGTTTTGATGACAGCATCAGAAACGAGGTTGATATAGAACTGCATGGTGTTTCCGATATATTAGAGGTTGACATAATGCAGCCAGAGGTGCTTGATGCCATTAGAGCCTTAAAGAACAATAAAGCCCCAGGTCCGGATGGCCTTAGCGGTGAATTCTATAAGTATGCAGCTCCTTGTGTTGTTGAGTTTCTCACTCAGTACTTTAATAAGCTTTTTGATACAGGAACGTTTCCACTGGGCTGGTCTGAAGCTGTAATTCAACCAATACATAAGAAAGGGGACATCAATTCTCCCGACAACTACAGGGGTATTTCTCTCCTTAATGTTAGTGGAAAACTGTACAGCTATATTTTAAATAAGCGTTTAACAACATGGCTTGAGGATAATAGATTGATAAATGAAACACAGGCTGGGTTCAGAAAGGGTTATAGTACAGTCGATCATGTTTTTACTCTTTTGGCCTTGATAAAGAAGCAATTGCTAACTCATGGCAAGCTCTATGCTGCCTTTATAGACTTCAAAAAAGCCTTTGATTTCGTTGATAGGAATCGTCTCTGGGATATACTTCGAAAAAATGGTGTGAAGGGAAGAATGTATAGAGCTATAAAAAGTATGTATAGTGTCGTAAAAGCAAGGGTTCGCGTCGGTGGCGACCTCACAGAACCGTTTATGTGTCCTCGAGGATTGAAACAGGGGGAAATATGCAGCCCGATTCTGTTTTCGCTTTTTATTAATGAACTTGCAAATGAGATCATACAAAAAGGTAAACATGGTATATCCCTATCCCCTGATCTAATTCAGATGTTGATCATGCTTTTTGCAGATGACGTGATACTTTTGTCATTCACCATAACTGGCCTTCAGCACCAACTTAACATTTTGAATGACACTGCAAATAACCTCGGTCTTGTTGTAAATCTTAGCAAGTCGAACATTGTTGTTTTTAGAAATGGTGGACATCTCGCTTTAAGAGAGAAGTGGTTCTACAATGGAACAAGACTAGCAGTTGTTAATCAATATAAATACTTGGGCGTGATATTTTCTACAGGACTAACATTTTCCTACTGCCTCGAAGATATGGCCAGCAGAGCCAAAAAGGGGGTCATAGGTATTCTGAAGCTTTTGTGGACTCTAGCCGAGCAGTCACCTACATTATTCTTTAGACTTTTTGATTGTCAAATTCAGCCCATGTTAACATATGGTGCTGAAGTTTGGGGTATTATGGCTGACCACAGCACAATCGAAAGAGTGCATTTATTTGCAATTAAACGATTGCTTAATGTTAGTACAAGAACACCTAGTGCACTAGTCTATGGAGAAACTGGGAGATACCCTCTTTATATAATAACTTATGTGAAATGCATTAAATATTGGTTAAACCTTGTGAGAATGCCAGAGAACCGCCTTCCTATAAAGGCATATAAAATGCTTTGCATTCTAAGAATAAGAATAACTGGGTTTCACATGTGTGCTTTACGTTGTACCGATACGGGCTTGGATTTGTCTGGGAAAACCAAGGTGTGTGTGATGTGAGTAACTTTATACGTGAATTTAGACAGAGGTTGGTTGATTTTCTTCAAGAATGGCACAGTGGTATAGTTTCAAGGGATCGCCTTGCTTTCTACTCCTCGTTCAAACAAAGTCATTCCCTTGCCGATTATTTGTGTATCATAAAGAAAGCTGTTCTAAGAAGGAATTTGATTAGATTTAGACTAGGAGTGTCGCCTCTTAAGGCCCACCGTCTACGATACACAGATCACAAGGAAATTATGCATGCCCATTTTGTAAAGACTCTGACGAAACAGAAATTCATTTCCTCTTCGTATGTCCAAAATATAAAACGCTCAGGGAAACCTACTTGCTTGAAAAGTTCTATCTCCGTCCATCTGCGTTTAAAATGGCAATGTTACTAGCAGATACAAGGCAGACCTTACCACTTGCTATCTTTATCTCTAAGGCATTCGAATTGAGATCGTCTGCGGTCCCTTGATCACTTAACACTTTGGATGCCACTCCTTAAGTATGTTCCATATTTGATTATGCATATGAACTCTGTGTTTTTGTGTGCGCGCGCGTGTTTCCAAATTGTGTGTGTGCGTGCGTGCGTGCGTGCATGCGTGCATGCGTGTGTGTGTGTGTGTGTGTGTGTGTGTGTGTGTGTGTGTGGAGGGGTGCCAGTATGGGTGCGTGTGAGTGTTGCCTTGGTTACTGGCAATATGTATATGGATAGATACTGATTTTGTGTATCTATGTATTGCATTACTTCCCCGATTGCTCCCAATTTGACACGGGCAGATGGCCTAGTTCAATAAACCATTCGTTCGTTCGTTTTCTCTCTCTCTCTCTCTCTCTGGTAATTAATAATAATTCTCTCTCTCTCTCTCTCTCTCTCTCTCTCTCTCTCTCTCTTCCCCCCCCTCTCTCTCTCTCTCTCTCTCTCTATATATATATATCTGAGTTGTGTCCATTATGTAACGAGTTGTGCTTGTCCTTACAAAAACACTTTTAACAGGGTGTGGTAACCGATTGTAACTACAACAGCCAGTGTCAGGGTATTGTCACTGTAACCACAGCAGTCCGTGTCAGGGTGTTGTCACTGCAACTACAGCAGTCAGTGTCAGGGTGTGGTCACTGTAACCACCAGTCAGTGTCAGGGTGTGGTCACTGAAACTACAGCAGTCAGGGTGTGGTCACTGTAACCAAAGCAGTCAGTGTCATGGTGTGGTCACTGTAACCACAGCAGTCAGAGTCAGGGTGTGGTCACTGTAACCACAGCAGTCAGTGTCAGGGTGTGGTCACTGTAACCACAGCAGTCAGAGTCAGGGTGTGGTCACTGTAACCACCGCAGTCAGTGTGAGGCTGTTGTCACTGTAACTACAGCAGTCAGTGTCACGGTATGGTAACTGTAACCACAGCAGTCAGTGTCAGGGTGTGGTAGCTGTAACCACAGCAGTCAGTGTCAGGGTGTGGTTACTGTAACCAAAGCAGTGTCAAGATGTGGTCACTGTAAAACCACAGCAGTCAGTGTCAGGGTGTGCTCACTGTAACCACAGCAGTCGGTGTCAGGGTGTGGTTACTGTAACCACAGCAGTCAGTGGTAATTGATTGTAACCACAGCAGTCAGTGTCAGGGTGTTGTCACTGTAACTACAGCAGTCAGTGTCAAGGAGTGGTAACTGTAACCACATCAGTCAGTGTCAAGGAGTGGTTACTGTAACCACAGCAGTCAGTGTCGGGGTGTTGTCGCTGTAACCACAGCAGTGAGTGTTCCTGTGTGGTCATTGTAACGACAGCAGTCAGTGTCAGGGTGTGGTAACTGACTGTAACCACAGCTGTCAGGGTGTGGTAACTGAAGAAGCTATGCGGTAAATAAGTTATGAGAGACAGTGGCATGTAGACTACTATACACAGCGTCACATCACCACCCCTTATTGCTGTTCTGTGAGACAACGTCGATCGGTACCAGCTGTCCTGTGAGACCTCGTCCAGCAGTAAATAATGTTCTGTGAGACCTCGTCCATCGCTATGTAATGTACTGTGAGGCATCGTCCATTGCGAGATAATGTCCTGTCAAAACTCGTCCATCGTTAAGCAGCATAGCGACAGTGAGATCACAGGAACACGAGCGTCAGACGACAGGGAGACCATGGAAACATTAGCGTCAGGCAACAGGGAAACAATGGAAACACGAGCGCCAGACGACAGGGAGACCATGGAAACACGAGCGTCAGGCGACAGGGAGACCATGGAAACACGTGCGTGAGACGACAGTGCCTGCAGCAGGCGTGGGAAAGCAGGAGGCAGCCAGCAGCCCGAGGAAGGCAGTCATCAAAGATGCAAAGGGCCAGGCGGTCGGCTGGCCCCCGGGGAGCCGGTCAGTCACACTTGGCGGGGGTGTGACAGTGCAGCGCGCACGTGCTGCTTGATTGATTAGCTAATGCTTTCGGTCTCCCCGGTCACTCGGTCAACACCGGCACTCACAATGGTTGGTAAGCGTCATGTCGATCAACACAGTTATATAGCGACTTAGCAGAGACATAGGTAAGCGTCATGTCGATCAACACAGCTGTACAGCGACTTGGCAGAAACATAGGTAAGCGTCATGGCGATCAACACAGCTGTACAGCGACTTAACAGAAACATAGGTAAGCGTCGTGTCGATCAACACAGCTGTACAGCGACTTAGCAGAAACATAGGTAAGCGTCGTGTCGATCAACACAGCTGTACAGCGACTTAGCAGAAACATAGGTAAGCGTCATGGCGATCAACCCAGTCGTGCAGCAGCTTAGCAGAGACATACGTAAGCATCATGTCGATCAATACAGATGTACGTCGACTTAGCAGAGATGTAAGTATTGGTCCATCAACACAGATGTACAGCGATTAGCACCAGTAACTTAGCAGAGACTTGGGATTTGGGCCTCTAACAGCATTACAATTGCAAAGCGAGGCATTTGGTTGACATACGCAGACACAAAGACCTGGCTCACATGCACGGGCAAAAGACCTGGCTCACAAACATGGGCACACAGACCTGGCTCACAAACATGGGCACACAGACCTAGCTCATAGACAGCGGCACAAAGGCCTGGCTCACATGCACGGGCACAAAGACCTGGCTCACATACACGGGCACACAGACCTGGCTCACAAACACGGGCACACAGACCTGGCTCATAGACAGCGGCACAAAGACTAGGCTCATAGACAGGGGCACAAAGACTTGGCTCATAGACGGGAGCACAAAACAGTGGTTAATATACACGGTCACAGACCTGGCTCACAGATACGGGCACAAAGACCTGGCCCACATACACAGGCTCAAAGACCTGGCCCATATGCACGGGCATAAAAAAACCTTGCTCACAGACACGGGCACAAACAACTGACTGAAACACAATGTGTTCACACGCGTTCCAATATCCGTTTAATAGCAAGCTGCAAACAGGAGACGATTATAACGGAAACCTCTCGTTGCGACACAGCCTCCCCCCATTCCTCCCATTCCATCACGGCTCAACCCTCTGGCTGTTCATTTCTTTTTCAGTCAACAATAGCAACATTCACGTCCTGATTACAATGTAAACAAACAAAAACAGTATGCTTTACTGGTACCTGCGGTGACATATGACGGGGGCAGTTGTTAATGAGGGGGCAGTTGTTAGTTAATGAGGGGGCAATTAGATAATGAGGGGGCAGTTGTTAGTTAATGAGGGGGCAGTTGTTAGTTAATGAGGGGGCAGTTGTTAGATAATGAGGGGGCAGTTGTTAGTTAATGAGGGGGCAGTTGTTAGTTAATGAGGGGGCAGTTGTTACTTAATGCGTGGGGCAGTTGTTACTTAATGAGGGGGCAAAACTCGTCTCTTCAAATGTGCATATAATTAATACACCCCACCCCACCCTACCTCTGTGTGTGTGTGTGTGTGTGTGTGTGTGTGTGTGTGTGTGTGTGTGTGTGTGTGTGTGTGTGTGTGTGTGTGTGTGTGTGTGTGTGTGCAATATCCCGCTGTACGTTTTTGTATTTGCAGTACATCTACTTGTATCATACATGTGTGCTAAAAGCAGTGTTTGGTCATGTTTGGTTACTGGCAACTTTGGTTTATTTACTGAAATTGCTGTATGTAAATTCTTGCGTGGTTGGCGGTCGTATGTCCTGAAACCTTTTTATTTTGTCCATTGCATGGGTTTATACGTTTTTCTGCAGCTTTTTGTACGGCGCATTGTGCCCTAGATCTTGCTAAGGATTATGCGCCCTAGAAATGTCCATTATTATTATTATTAATGAGGGGGCAGTTGTTATTTAATGAAGGGGCAGTTAGTTAACGAAGGGGCAGTTGTTAGTTAATGAGGGGGCAGTTGTTAGTTACTGAAGGAGGCAGTTGTTAGTTACTGAAGGGGAAGTTGTTAGTTAATGAGGTGGTAGTTGTTAGTCAATGAAGGGACAGTTGTTAGTTAATGAGGGGGCAGTTGTTAGTTAATGAGGGGGAAGTTGTTAATGAGTGGGCAGCTGTTAGTTAATGAGGGGGCAGTTGTTAGTTAATAAAGGGGCAGTTGTTAACTGTATCAAGAGGTTCGTGCCACAGTTGACAGGGTCACAGTAAGAGTTTCTGTGTGATACGAGTCCCTTCTCTCAGATTAACTGATTGCTTGACGGATTGGTTGACTTACTGAATGTCAAACTTCCACGGTAGTTGAAAATAAATCTATATCTGCCAGCTAGTGAGAGGGGGGGGGGGGGTGGAGGGGGAGAGAGAGAGCCCTGACCTTGATGTAGGATCCACTCTCATCGTCATAACCGTTGTTGGAAGCCCCTCCAGGTACGCCCTCCACCTTCTTGGCCTCCAGCCCCAGGAAGTAGATCTCTGGGTAGTCAAGGATCTCCGTTTGTTCGTAGGCCGTCAGCTTGCTGCGGTACAACTTCAGGGCTTCTGTTCGCACAACACAACACTACCATCAACACCACATACATCTGCTCACATAATAATAATAATAATAAAATTATCTATAAAGCGCAAAATCGAGCCGAAGAGATTATTTGAAGCGCGTACTGTCTGTTCTCTCTCTCTCTCTCTCTCTCTCTCTCTCTCTCTCTCTCTCTCTCTCTCTCTCTCTCACACACACACACACACACACACACACACACACACACACACACACACACACACACACACACACACACACACACACACACACACACACACACACACACAGGTACCCGTACACACGGGTATACTGACTTTACAGAACTTAATTTGCACACACGACACAACACTACCACCAGCATCAAAGACAAAAATAACGTCTGTTGGCAAAACATCACCATCACCTGCACAAACAACCTCTGTACGTACAACAACAGCCTACAATCATCACAGACAACGTTTGTACGCACGGCAAAAACAGACCTCAATCATCATCACAGACAACTTTTGTACGTATAAAAACAGACCTCAATCATCATCACAGGCAACTTTTGTACGCACAAAAACAGACCGCTATCATCATCACAGACAACTTTTGTACGCACGGCAATAACAGACCGCAATCATCATCACAGACAACGTATGGGACGGACGGACAAACAGAAGAACAGGCAGGCGGACACGGAGACGGACCTGAAGGAGTCATGGGGATACGGTTGCCATACTGGTCACGCTTGGATCGTTCTGACTGAAGGGGGCCGGACGGAGTGGGGGCAGTGGCGTAGGAGGGGGCGTTGTTGGCGGTACTGCTGCTGGTGACGCTGTCGCTGTGGCGGAGGTGGGGAAGCGTGCCCCCTGCCCCCTCCCCGCTGTCATGGTGATGCTTGCTGTAGCCGTGCCGGCCCCCTCCCTCCCCCGTGTGTAGGTGTGGCAGTGTGGTGGGAGCGACGGTGGCCACCAGCTTGTTCTGCACGTGCAACACGCAGCTTGGCAACAGTGAAATAACAACACGTAGGAAGGAAGATGGAGACCAACAAAATGTTAAAAAGAACGCCGATTTACGCACATTTTCGGGGTAAAGCCTTATTCAATCAACAAACTGACAGGTAAATGAAAACGGAAGGAAAGAAGCTGAGATATGATGATGCTATAGCCCTGGACTGTCATAACAACGGACACGACACAACAGTAGCTCTCACCTGGCATGCAAGCATATTTACGACGTAGATAAATCCACCAAGACCGCAGTCGAGCGATAACAGAATACATCCACTCAATATGCAGCAAGACGCCCACTGAGTTGCCTCTACTGCAACAGGACGTTCCAGCCGCTAGACACCTCACCCGCCTAGCGGTTGGGACTATTATTTTTCATTTTTTTTAAGTCAATACTTGTTGAGCGCCTCATCTCGAGATGAGCCCTAAACGCTTAATTCACATCGGCAGCTATAGCGCTAGTCTTTGCTTCCGAGCAAACGCATTGCGCTCTAGTTATATGTGACTCTGAATGACTGACTGTAGCTTTACACAGCACATTTTGAATATCATCCACCGAAGTGGTTACAGCGCTGATCAGCTACTGTTAGCTGGCCTCCCCGCAACACAGAGAGAAGTAACATCCGGCAACTCACCTCACTGTGTTATATACCCTGACCTCAGAATTACTGCATCCCAGTTACATGTTGGGGTGGGTTTTGTGGTTAGAGATTTTGCTAGCTTTGAAACTTCAGAGCGGTTTCAAATACAGCGGTTGACTGAACGTGTCTGATTTCACGAGGTAGGGAATTCCAGACTGATGGAGCAGCATAGGAAAAAGAGCGATGTCCAAATGTGTTAGTCTTAATATGTGGAATACATGAATTTCTTGAGTCAGAAGAGGAGCGAAGCTGTTTTGATGGAGTGTACACATGAAGAAGACCAGACAGATAAACAGAACCTGTGTCCGAGCTGTGTAAGAGTGACAAAGAGTTGGTAAGTTATATTCAATACGGGTTTGGGCAGGCAGCCAGTGAAGAGTTGTGAGGTGTTGCAATGGAAGTGATAACTGACCTCAGAGTTGTAGTGGGGGTGCTTGACTTTGCTGGTGTTGGAGGTGTGTTTGCTGGTATTCACACTCTGTTGGTTTCCATAGCGACCGTCGTTGGCCAGTTGCTGAGAGCGGTGCAAGCTGCCATGATGCGGACTCTGTGAACAGAAACACCGGCGTTCAGCGCAGGCCACTGGCAATGGCTGCCACATACAGCCGTCAGTCCACAACTACCACAAGACACTTTAAAACTAACACGGCTTCACGCACTGCTTTACCACGTCCTGCCTTTGCAGGAAGGTGCCGGAAAACAAGACTTGGGGTGTGTCCACAACGTTGTGCAAACCCAGTCACTGTGCTATCCGGATTTCTGGCCGGGAGAGGTTTTCTCACGTGAGATTTGTATTATGGCATTTTGTCCAGAGTGTTTGTTTATAAATTTATTATAGACTTCTATAATAATTATAATGTTTCTTCCAGAGTGGAATCATTTTGATAGGTGAACTGGTGCACCGTTTCGGTTATCCCGACGAAATATGTAGGATGTTCAAAGCTAGAATTACTCCGTTCGCATCGAATGAAAATGCAGTAAGAATGAACATCGTTACATTTCGTTTTACTGACGCAATTGACCCATTTTTCTTTCATTCTGCAATGTACCATTTTGAACACACACACACACACACACACACACACACACACACACACACACACACACACACACACACACACACACACACACTAACACTAACACTAACACTAACATTAGATAATATATAATACTGGAAATTTGTAATCAAAATATTTTAACAGCCCAAGGCACTGTGACCTGCATTTTGAGTAAAGTATTTATAGTGACCCATGTTTTGAGTAAAGTGTTTTGATAGTGACCCACGCTTGGAATAAAGTACTGATAGTGACCATTGTTTTGAGCAAAATGTTGATTGTGACTCACGTTTTGAGTAAAGTATTTCGGTCTGAGTAACATCAGAAGTAACGTCAGTTAGTTTTCATGATTGTTCAGTTTTAGCAAAACAAGCCCCAGTATACCCGACACGGTTGTTTTAATATTATTTCATTTACAAGAAAAAAGAAGAGAAAAACACACAAAATAACTAATTATTTCACACTGGAGTTGTTTCGCTATATTATGTGGAAGAACGTCTGTGTCAAAGAGAACCTGCAAGGTACAAAGACAAAATGTACTGTACAATGCTATGTGGAGTAATGTGTCAAAAATATATGTACAGTAGGCCTACAATGCCATGTGGAAGAAGAAGGCAGCTCAACATAGGTAAGGAGATATAAACCTCAACGGTAATTACTAGTGCTTGGATCCAATAAATGGATGCAACTTTCTTCAAAGAACTAATTATGAATTTTAGGTCGAAGTGTAGAAAAACAAAACAAAAACAAAACGAGATCCAAACACAAAAAGATTCAAACGAACGCTTATTTATTTTAACACGGACACAGTATGCAAATTTTCTGGGAAATCCCCTTTATCACGATACTTAAACAACAGATAAACGGTCAAAAACGATGAAAAATGAAAGAAAAAGACTTATCTTGCTTTGGCTGAGTTTTTACAGCTTGTTACTAAAACGAAACGAAACAACAACACAAAAACAACAAAACAATACCCCCACCCCCCACCTCCCTCAAAAAAAGAAGCAAGTAATGAATTGTTGAGGTGTTATATATAGATCTGGAAGACCTTAAACAGAGTAGGCTAAATCCGACGAGAGAGAGAGAGAGAGAGAGAGAGAGAGAGAGAGAGAGAGAGAGAGAGAGAGAGAGAGAGAGAGAGAGAGAGAGAGAGAGAGAGACTCCCGTCATAAACAAGCATAGGTGATACACCCCCCACCCCCCCTCCCACAGAGAGAAAGACTCCCGTCATAAACAAGCCTAGGTGATACACCCCCCACCCCCCCTCCCACAGAGAGAAAGACTTCCGTCATAAACAAGCCTAGGTGATACACCCCCACCCCCCCTCCCACAGAGAGAAAGACTCCCTTCATAAACAAGCCTAGGTGATACACCCCCCACCCCCCCTCCCACAGAGAGAAAGACTCCCGTCATAAACAAGCCTAGGTGGTACACCCCCTCCCCCACCCCATTCCCCCCACACACACACCACAGCTGAATCCGATTTTTGGCCCACAATGCTAGGCAAAGAGCAGCGGGGTTATCAAAAATCTGATCCTGGCGAGGCCAGACACGCGTTTCGCTACCAGAGTACCTTAATCAGTGACCACCAGCACATAATGGTGAGAGGATATCATATCAGCCCGATACTAGCGACAGAAAACCACCGTCTACGTGGTAGACTCCGGTAGCACGGGAGAATACTTGCTTCATACCTTATGCTAGGTTTACTAGACTTGTTTACGGCCCAGTTGTTAGACATATTTAGACTTGTTTGTTTGAGGCCGAGTTGTTAAAGCCGATGTGTTAGATTTGCTTAAGGCCGGGTTGCTAGACCTGTTTAAGGCCGAGGTGTTAGACCCGTTTAAGGCCGAGGTGTTAGATTTGTTTAAGGCCGAGTTTTAGACTTGTTTAAGGCCGAGGTGTTAGACCTGTTTAAGGCCGGCAGACCTGTTTAAGGCCGGGTTGTTAGACTTGTTTGAGGCCGAGTTTTAGACTTGTTTAAGGCCGAGGTGTTAGACTTGTTTAAGGCCGAGTTTTAGACTTGTTTAAGGCCGAGGTGTTAGACTTGTTTAAGGCCGAGTTTTAGACTTGTTTAAGGCCGAGGTGTTAGACTTGTTTAAGGCCGAGTTTTAGACTTGTTTAAGGCCGAGGTGTTAGACCTGTTTAAAGCCGGCAGACCTGTTTAAGGCCGGGTTGTTAGACTTGTTTAAGGCCGAGATGTTAGACTTGTTTAAGGCCAATAAGGTCGAGCCTCGTTAGATCTGTAAGACCGAGTCAATGACGTTTAAGCACAGGCTAGCCACTGAATAACGTCACGTGAACATATTGCCCTTCAGTCAAATCTTTCACACAACAGCTTTACTCCTGCAACGAAGCGAGCGACAGTGTTGAGCAGCCGAGCTGGAGGACTGACCGGACACCTGGGGTGCTCCTGTCCCTAGTCCCAAACTGGACAACACACAGCCGAGGTTGGTTTGCAGCATAGTGGCAAGACGTGTGATAGCGTACGTGTGGAGGCTAACTGTGCCTACCTGTTCAGGTGGTAGAAGGGTGTGGGCAAACTCCAAGCACTGGTTTACGACATCCTTTCTTCAATAAACTCCAAGCACTAGTTTAAGACATCCTTTCTTCAACAAACTCCAAGCACTGGTTTACGACATCCCTCCTTGAAGGAGGGTGCCGGAAAGCGATGCTGGGAGTGGGGTGTGTGGATTGAAACTGCACTCAGACACTGCCTGTCCCCTGCACACAGCCGCTACGGGGAAGCAGACGACTTTTCTCGGTACTCCAAGTCTTCACTGCATGTACACAAGACGTCGCCTCACAGCGTCCCTGTCTTCCCCTCGCCGTGTTACTGGACACTGGGCACACTGCGTGAACTGACCAGGCGTTGCACAAACAAAGCAGTCTGTGCCGTGAGACCGCCAGGTCTAATTATCTTAGTCCAGTTAACCGGACTCCAGACTACCTCCAGTCGAACTGAATCGCCCTGTTATAGTGAACGCAGTTGAGTTGCTTTTAAAATCACCAGATCTCTGCCTCCCCCTGCAAACTGCCTACAGTAGGCTACTTGCAGTTAAGAACCCCTCTGGAGAATCCAGCATCATGGATGCCAGTGGCTTTCAGCCAGACTGGCACACTCCGAGAATCGCTTTCCGGCACCTTCCTCCAAGGATGTCGTAAACCAGTGCTTGAAGTTTGCCAGACTGGTTCATTGACTACACCCTGCCTGGTGGACCGTGAAGCTGTCTTTGTACTGCGCTGGCACAGCGGGGTAGCGTGGCTGGGCCAACACGTGGGTGGCGCTGACCACAAGTGTCCTGATAAACAGCCTCTGTTGTACAGTAGGACGAGAGGGAGCACTAAGCCTGTCGACGTGCACTCCCACAGGACGTGGTCAACAGCCATGGCTTAACGTGCACTCCCACAGGACGTGGTCAACAGCCATGGCTTAACGTGCACTCCCACAGGACGTGGTCTACAGCCATGGCTGAACGTGCACTCCCACAGGACGTGGTCTACAGCCATGGCTGAACGTGCACTCCCACAGGACGTGATGGTGCAGGTACAGGCCAGGAGACAGGAAGTAGCAGTGGTCAGATCTGCTTAGAGTGTTAAACGCCCCATGCATAGCCTGCATGCTATTGACCGGAGTCTTACAGCACATAAAAACAAAATCCGTGGCTTTTCAGTGTACAGTAGCAACAATTCATCACACACTTCAATGTACAGGCATTACAATTTTTCACACACTGCAATCTGCATGCACTACAACTGTTCACACACTGTAACGTACATACACTACAACTGTTTACACACTGCAATGAACATGCACTACAACTGTTCACACACTGCAATGAACATGCACTACAACTGTTCACATACTGCAATGAACATGCACTACACTGGCAATAACCGTTCACACACTGCGAAGGGTCATGAATACGTTAGGCACCTACCCGCATCTTTTTTGGTTGGGAGTGTTGGCTAGCCTGTTCCACGTTTGGCAGTTTGAACTTCATGTTGACAGCGGCTCTCAAGTTCTGACTGTCACTGATGGAAGCACTCATTAGACTTCCTTTGTCTCTGGACACGGTGTGATCACCGGCCGACAGTCACAGTCCGATGAGCAAGACCCGTCCTCCCCATGTTTCAAGGAGAAGAGCAGGAAGGACGGACAGCTCGCCCGCTCGCCCGCTCGACCGCCGCACACACGTCGTCTCCCCGCGCCCCCGTCTGCCCCTAACACTGTCACTGACCGGCAACAAACTCCCCGTGTCACTGACCGGCAACAAACTCACCCCGTCACTGACCGGCAACAAACTCACCCCGTCACTGACCGGCAGCAAACTCCCCGTGTCACTGACGGGCAACGACCTCACCGAGTCACCGACTGGCAACAACTTCTATCTCAGTTGTTAGCACAGTTGTTGTGACGTTGCTGCTGCTGTTGCTTGGTTGACACGGGCACCCGTCACCACGGTCTGAGCGTGCTCCGTGCCGGGCTGCACACTGGGTCACACTGGATGCCACAGACATGTGCCACCTATATACGTTGTAGTACTTACAGGAAAACCAGATTGAAAAAGGATATATATATATGTAACCGAGTGTATTGTATACATGTAAGTAAACATGGTGCTTAACGTCCACAGAAACCATAAGGCTTATTAGGGACGGGGAGAAGGGGGGGAAGGGGGCATGGAGGTGGGGGGAGAGGGAGACTATATACCTATCGCTACACTGTCACCACTAGAATGATTCCTGCATTAAGATGGGCAGCGATGAGAGCCATTTTAATGTTTCAGTAGGAAGTGATGGACAAAGTCACAAGACAGTGTCCACAAACCACAACCTTTTTTTGATAAGAAAGGAGAGCCGAAGCGGTATCGAACCGAGGTCCTTCCGCTTACCAGCCTAACGCCTTACCGCTAGGCCACACCGGTTCACGGGTATACATGTTTCGGGCCATGACCCTTTAACCTTTTCTTTCTGGTTTCTTTTCCTTTTTGATTGGGTGGGAGTTTTATGGCCCCAATTATCTAAGGTGTTAAAACCTGTACGCAGCGTCCCTTTTTCCCCCATCATTCATCACCTCGCTCATCGCACAGAGCACAGTTCAGAGCACAGCGCCAGCAGCACAGCGCCATGATCGGATGAGCAGGGGTAGCAGCGTCATTCCCATATCCTCAGCCAAAGCTGCACGTCCAGCACGCAGCGACAGCGACATCTGGCGGCCTCCAACTCCAAGGAGCAAATCAAGAGCTACACAGACAACTCCAAGGAGCAGTAAAGCAACAGATAGCACGAACGACTCAGAGAGCTGCCCGAGAGCCACTGCAACCGGTCCAAAAGAGCAGCGACGGTGTAGTGAGTATAGTTTGGTAGAGTAGTTTTTGACTCTAAACGCAACCAAGCGACAATTCCAAATTGATAGGTGGCAAAATAGCAATGTAGACTTTTTGATACCCGTTCCAAATTATAGACTAGGGATAAAGAAGTCTGTGTATAGAGCACTTTTGGCCTGCCGTTCCAAATTTTAAAACCAGGAAGTAGGGAGTGAGTAGAGATTAAAGTGATAGGGACAAAACAAAAATTGTAAAATTGTAGTTAAAGTAGGTGTAGCTTAGTAAAAGTAGGGGTAGGGCCACAACTAAAGTCGGTACCATGTGGTCCGATGGAGACTTAGGTAATGACTCTGGCGTTCTCCCAGTGAACGAGGACAACTCCGTAGGTAATTGGACAAATACAACCATGAATATTACGAAAACACCAAAAAGAATCAGAAACAGTACGGAAGATGAAGAAGTAAACATCGAAAGCGAAACCTCCGAAGGCAGTGACTTTGTTCAGCGCCGACGGAGACTAAACAAAAAGGCCCGTCGGGCTAAAGCTAAACTTTTCCCCAAAACACCGATAGAAAAGCCAAAAGAAACGGAAACAGAAATAGCCAAGGAAAAAAACACTGAAAAAGCAAAACCCACCCCTGCCGGTCGACCTTTTCGCCGGCAAGGCAACCAACCGCCACCAACGTTTCTGCAGCATCCCGTAGTGCTAGAAGACCTGGGAACAGGGGTTGCTAGCTTCCTAGATAATGGGCCAAGGACAGCGAGTCTGTTCCAACGAACCATAGGGCCCATCCTATCGCAACGCCCACTACCATCGGGCAAGTTTCTCATCGGCTGCCGATCGAGACAACAGCAAGAGGCCCTCCTCAAAACTAAAGTGCTCGGTGGAGTCAACGTGGCTTGCTCCATTCCACAGCCAACAACTGAGGGGGTCATCAGACCAGTACCAACAAACGTAGACTGTCAATTCCTGGTAGACCGCTCAACCATAAAAGAAGTGCGCCGCCTGACTAACCGGGACGGCACACGATCCCAGGCAATTAAAATCACCTTTTTTTCACCGCAGTTACCCAGCAGTATTAAACTGAACTACCAGGAGTTCGTGGTGCATGCCTATGTGCCACCGGTCAGGCGATGCACCACGTGCAACAAATGGGCCACCTTAAGGCACAATGCAGGAGCACAGTGCCGGTGTGCCCACGCTGCGGCAGTCGGGGCCACACGCCTGACGTGTGTCCCAACAAACTTTGCTGCCTCAACTGCGGAGGCCCTCACTCGGCAGCCTACCAAGGCTGCCCACAACAACGTTTGCGCCTTATCGCAAACAGAATCCGGTCTGGGACCTTTATCCCATACTCGGAAGCCCTTAAACGAGCACACGTAGAAGTAGAGGATAGGAAAAAGCCACTACAGCCGATAGCAGAGACTGCGCCGCACGACCCCTTCTGGCGTGAGGAGCCCGCAGTCTCAAAAACATTCGAACCACCAAAACGTAGCTACGCGGATGCTGCGGGGAACAAAGTTCAAACTTGTGTCCCAGATACACTGAAAACCCCCACTGTACTGGCCGCTAGGGCCCTAAAAACTAAAGCCAAGAAAAACCAAATTCAAACGAATATAGAAAAGCTCCGCCTTAACAGACTGGAGCAACAACTGATCGGAAAGAGCCACAGAAAAAGTAGTTCATAGTGTTCAACAACGCCTCACTGCCACGGTGGCAACCCAAACAGAAAGCCCTCGGGCAGTACCAATTAAAACTGTAGCGGTAGAGGTACAGGTAAACTTGGAAAACAAGGTGTCAGTTGCCACCCAAACTGTACAGCTGGACGATGGGTGGGTCTCTGAACCCGAAATCGAACAGCCAATGAACGAGCAGCCAAGCGTAAATAACATCTTAGCACGCTTGTGTGCACTAACGGAGGAAAGTCTTAAGCCTAAGTCACCCCCTCAAGTAGCTCAGGTCGTCGTGCCGCCAATGCCGCCAGTGCCGTTTGAAACGGTAAACGGAAAGAAGAGGAGAGGGAAGAAACAGAAAGACAAAGACGCTAACTTTGGAGATATGTCAAGCAAATAGTTTTAAATACTCAAACTTTTTAACCTAATCAGGTAAAACTGTAGTTGTTCTTAAACAAATGTCTTAAAAGTAAATATAACTTTCGTTCATAGCTATGTTTTAACAAACAGTCTTTTAAAAAGTTAAGTTACTGTTAGCAGTAGTTGTTTTTAAACTGGTCCTAGGAAGGTTTTTATCCGCATTTTAATGTAAATTTTAACTTTTGAGGAAAATAAAATACAAATTTTAAGGCCACTAGGGCACCAAATTTCCAAATTTAACTTTCCTCCTAGGTCCTGACATGGGTCCCCTCGACAGAGGTGGACTAATTCAAAATAAACCGTTTTACAGCCAACCAGTTTCTCTCGTAAATTAGTATTAAGAGTCTCTTATAGTTTGTCCCTAATATGTCTCATGACATCCGAGGACATTAAGCACAAAATTCTCTCTCTCCCTTTTTCCCTAATATGTCATCTGACATCTGAGGACACTAAGCAACACTTCATCCATCCCTTTTTCCCCAGGTTGTTTGCTGTTGCGGCCAGTGTTCATCTCAGGGGAGAGCCTGTAAGTAGTTATTTTTCTATGGTTTGTTAGTCTATTGTTTCTTATTGATGCAAATAATGTATGTTTATAATGTTACCATGTTCACAACGTGCCTTGATTTTGGTTCTTGAACACGTGGGTAATTTCGGCGTCAGATTGCCGCCTGGTTGCAGCCGCCATGGCGTCAGTGTACATTGTTTGTGCGTTCAAATGTTAAGCCTTTATGCCACAGGATGACCGGTGTTTCCAAAATGATATGTAGCTAGTATGTTATGCTGCCATTGTTGGATGTTCAGTTGGAGTGATACTTTGCCGATGTAAACGGTTATCCCTCAGTAGGGTATGGTTCCTTTGTGCGACCGTGCAGATCTCTGTGCGGCATGACTTATTTGTTTGGTTTCCTACCGATCTATTTTTCTACGTGAAATCGGTGGTATATTATGGCTAACGCTTTGAAGATGTTGACCTCATAGTTGTCGAACGTTCATTTTACTAGTTGAATATGGTTTAGTGCATGGGGGTGATTGTATAAAATGTAAGTGTTTGATCCGGCTTTTGTATGGCCGAGTCTTGGGCGCTCAGACTTTCACTCTGCTTAGCTTGTAAACCCTTTCCGGGTCTTTGTGTGTGAACTAGCCGGTGATGCGCGTCAGTAGTGGCAATTAGGTCTTTGTCTCTGTTCACTAACCGAGCAGACAGGCGCAGCCAGATCAAGAGCTTAGATTCTTGATGCGCTACCCGCGTCAGTAAGACCCGTGACGTTGTTCACAGATATGCTCTGCTAGTCAGTAACAGTGACATGCTGTAACACTTTGAGTAACGAGGCTGGAGCCGGTCAGTTTATGACTGACTTCCTCCCGCTTACGGCATGGTCCCAAATGCCATCCGTGTCACACTGTACGTCTCGTTGTGTGCTTAAGTGAAACTGCTGTAACAATTATCTCACTCTTCCTGTTTTAAGAATGATCTTAGTAATCCGTATTTTTCACAGTTACTTTATTGTATACTATTGTGTACTGGGAGTTCATCAGTTAATTGACTGGCCGTCTCTTCTTGTATACTCACCGCGACACTGTGAGATACGGGTTTTAAGTGCAAGTCATGCACACAATTTATGTGCTTGATTATTAATAATTTTGTCACGTATTATAGTAACCTACAGGTAAACTACATGGTTACTGTAGTTATTAGATTAGTAATTGCTGTTGTTTAGACTTTACATTTGCTTTCATGTTCTAAATGTTTTGTTGCTTGTGTATTTTCCAACACACACACTGTTTCCTGGTTGGTGCAAATAAAGTTGTATTATAGCTACCTCTGACTTGTGACTCTTCATCCATGCTTCCAACCTGCTAACCCGAGTCAGGAATTACTCCCCTACAAAATATATATATAATCTGGAATGCAAACAGTAAGCTTCGTGTAAAAATGGCTGAGCCGAAAATCACGATTAAAACGGAGAGGGAGAGAGAGAGATTCTGATCATTGGTTTGAAATTCCCAGTGACCGCTGTCACCGCTGTTCGTGATGACTGTCCGAGCTGGAATGATCACACGACATCACCGCCGCGTAATCGCCCCTACCAACATATACATTATCCACTACAGCGGACGGCAGATCACAACAGAACAAACTGCTGAGTTCTGGTGGACCAGTCTCAGCCGCACGGCCGGCACTTTGTCAAGAAGCCCCAGACTGACATGCCACATTGTACTACGTCCATATTTCACAGCTTCTGTGGCGGCACTGTCCTGGAGGAACATGACCAGAAACACAGATTGGACATGCAGGGGTCAGGACTATGACCAAGAACACAGACTGGAGATAGTGCAGGAATATGACCAAGAAGAAAGATTGGAATATGACCAAGAAAAATGCAGGGGTCAGGAACATGTCCAAGCACACAGACTAGACATGCAGGGGTCAAGAATATGACCAAGCACACAGACTGGACATGCAGGGGTCATGAATAGGACCTAGAAGACACACTGAACATGCAGGGGTCAGGAACATGACCAAGCACACAGACTGCACATAGGACAGGAATATGACTAAGGAGACAGACTGGACATGCAGGAGTCAGGAACATAACCGAAAAAACACACACAGACACAAACAGACTCTTGTTGGCCGCTTTCATACGGCGCTATTCTGCGATCCCGAGCAGACTCACTGAGCTCTTGTCGCATGTGACCGAATGAGTGACTGTAACTTTTTATTGCGTGTTTGAATATTCACCAAAGTGGTGTACTTACAGCACTGTTTTGGTTGTTACATGGCTGGTGCCACGTGAAACTGCTACAGTCTCGGCACGTTCTGCTTACACCACACACAACGTGTCACGCCACTTCATGCAAACCACATGCGTAGGGTGCCTGCATGTTTAGCTGTAACCTGCGAGGTGCACCTTTGGCAGAATTACCAAGATTGTTTACGTGCTTCTATGGTAACATGGGGATGGACGACAAACCAAATATCCCAAGGACATCACACCATCGATCGCCTGGAGGAGAGAGGCGTAAAAAGAGGAAGCGCTTGGTGATCTTCATTGAAGTTACAAAAGGGCCATCATCAGTTAGACCAATACCGGCATTGTTTCAAAGACAACTCCCGAGAGACCGGGTGGAGCGCATATCGGCTTTCCCCAGCACATTGATATCATCATGAACCGGACAAAACTGAAGAAATCCACGAGGGAAGCTCATTTGTGTAGAAACTCCATCCCAGTGCAATTAAATATCTTAAAGTTTTTCAGAATGGCTACTTTAACACGAAACACCCAAAACAAGTTGTGAGTCCAAAGCGAAATCGTGTCGTCAGGTGACGTATTTATTTAAAGCGAAGTGGTATAGTGTCAAGCGAGGCATTTAGCCAAAGCAAAGTCGCGTTTACCAGGTGACGTATTTATTCAACACGATGTTGCATCTATCAAGCGACGTATTGTTATCGGAAGGTCCGTTCTTTCTGTCAAGCGACGTATTATCCAAAGTGACGTTGCGTCAAAGTAACGTTTTATCTACACAGAGCAGTCTTGTGTCTCTCAAGAAACATTGTGTCGATCCAAAGTGGCGTTGTATTGATCCAAAGCAGCGTTGTAATGATCCAAAGCGAGGTTGTATTGATCCAAAGCGGCGTTGTATCTCTCCAACACTATTAGACTATTTACCCAAAACGATTTTGAAATCAGAAAAGTGTAGAAGGCTGATTTTAAATCCTGCTGCATGTACAACGGTGGCGTTTAGACTGACTGGACCGCTGACACACTGGCAAGCTAAGATTATGCACTTACTGTGGATCATTAAATCTGCACATGACACCAGCCCAAACAACACATCGCCACCGAACCTTGGCGAAGCAGCCACACAGACAATGCCAAGTTGGCACAGAATCACGTCACGCAGAGACAAAATCAAGCCAATAATTACACCAATCCAGACTTACACAGCCATTACAGTATCAAGTTCCCCAAGTTCAGTGTGGACCCGCGGAACAATAATAGTAATAGAGGCAGTACTGCGACCTCACTGTGGCACTGTTGTTGCTGACAGACTATTGAAGCAGGAGGTGGGCCTAGTTACTGAGAAACGTGGTCCGCAACAATTGAACTAGACCTCAGACACCCTCTGACAGCACTGGTCCAAGCTACCACAGATTGATTTATGGCACTTTTAAATATTAATTTCCAACAGGATGGGTGTGTGATGACTGGGTTAACAAACACTGACACAACTCAAATCAAACAAAGCGACAGCATACGAGAGTATTTTAAGACTGAATGAGACAAAGTACCTTTCACTCACTTAAAAGGAAATGGCCTGCATCTTTTCAAAGTAAGCTCCCCGACTGAGTAAGTAAGTAAGTTGGTGTTTTATGCCCAGTCAACCATTACGGTTATATCGATTGAGCAGCGACACACTTCTTTAGCGTTTATAGCCATTGTTTAAATGCATGTTCACAGTCCTCTTTTGGGGTGCGGTCCAGTCACTGCTAAGGGGTTTGAATTTGTCCCCCGCTGAGAGGCTTGTCCTGAAATGGGGAAACAAAACAGAAATCAAACGGTGCAAGATCCGGGTAGCAGGGAGGGTGTGGCAAAGTTTGAATGTCTTCCTTTGGAGTGATACTCTTGTACCAGCTTTGACTCGTGTGCAAGGTGCGTTACCATGAAGACGTTTGATTCCACGCATGCCGCCTGAGGTCGGTGGGGATTATTTGTTGTATTGTTCAGTTCCGCAGTAGCACATTCTCTGTAGTGTTCAGTTCCGCAGTAGTACAGTCTCTGTATTGTTCAGTTCCGCAGTAGCACAGTCTCTGTAGTGTTCAGTTCCGAAAGAGCACAGTCTGTGTAGTGTTCAGTTCCGAAAGAGCACAGTCTCTGTAGTACTGTTCAGTTCCGAAAGAGCACAGTCTCTGTAGTAGGCCTACTCCCCCGTGATGCTCTTTCCTGCCTTCTGCGGCACCATGCCCTTGGAGTAAAACAAATAATGCGTAAAGTACTTCTGGGAGCGGCATCGCCTTGTGATTTGGGGCGCATCTCAACCTTTCGGTACCCATGCTTTGTTTTTGGCTTTTTTCAAAGGTTCAAAATAATGTATCCAGGTTTTATTGCCAGTTTCCAGCTCATCGAGATGCCGTCGGTCGTAATTTTCATACATCTCGGGGAGCGCTTTTGAAATGCTACCATATCCCTCTTTTGCGTCAAAATCATGGGGATTCAACTTGCGCAAACTTTACAGGAGTAGAGCCTGTTAGGCACTGTGCTAGATGCACTTCCCGACTATTTTCTATAGCAAAATACGAGCATCTTCATCGATAATGGCCATCAGAACTCTTCGTTGCACTTTTTTTCTTCTTCTTTTTTTGCTCAAGGTTTATCTTTTTCTTTTTTTCTTTTCTTTCTTTCTTTCTTTTTTCCCCACTTTACTCCTGCTGTCGCCGAAATGCTTGATTTCCTAGACTGAAATGTTTCACTCACCGGAAAACTTGTTTTTCAAGGAGCAGATGACGGGCTGCCAGATGTCAGACCATAGAAAATTTCCGGCTGTGGCGGACTGAATGACGTAGGGCCGACAGTCAGCGGCGGAAAGTGAAGTTTTTATGTATATATATATTTTTTATTTTATTTTTTTATTCTCTGCGTCGCTCACAACAAATGTCCCGTCTCTGTGTGTAGACCTGGCAGCACTGTCCCGTCTCTGTGTGTAGACCTGGCAGCACTGTCCCGTCTCTGTGCGTAGACCTGGCAGCACTCTCCCGTCTCTGTGTGTAGACCTGGCAGCACTGTCCTCTCTGTGTGTGTAGACCTGGCAGCACTGTCCCCTCTCTGTGTGTAGACCTGGCAGCACTGTGTGTAGACCTGGCAGCACTGTCCCCTCTCTGTGTGTAGATGTGTGTAGACCTGGCAGCACTGTCCCCTCTCTGTGTGTAGATGTGTGTAGACCTGGCAGCACTGCCCCGTCTCTGTGTGTAGACCTGGCAGCACTGTCCCCTCTCTGTGTGTAGACCTGGCAGCACTGCCCCGTCTCTGTGTGTAGACCTGGCAGCACTGTCCCCTCTCTGTGTGTAGATGTGTGTAGACCTGGCAGCACTGTCCCGGCTCTGTGTGTAGACCTGGCAGCACTGCCCCGTCTCTGTGTGTAGACCTGGCAGCACTGTCCCCTCTCTGTGTGTAGACCTTGCAGCACTGTCCCCTCTCTGTGTGTAGACCTGGCAGCACTGTCCCCTCTCTGTGTGTAGACCTGGCAGCACTGTCCCCTCTCTGTGTGTAGACCTGGCAGCACTGTCCAGTACCGCTAGGGAAGGGGCGAGAGGTCCATTCATTATTAACAGACGTCCCATCCAGCCAATCACCAGGTTCCCTTGCGCAGCAGGCGTCACATCACGCACGGCATCTTCCGCTTTAGACCACTGTGATCACGCGTAAAGAAGGCTGACGTTTTTGTTGTTGTTGTTGTTTTATGCATAAAATCCTATTTAATGGATAACCGAGTTGACGGGTGTTTTATCTGAAAACGTTACGATTTAAAAAAAAAATGCACAGTTGCTCTTTTGAGTCGGTAAACACTGGGGACAACAACAAAAAAGACAACGACAACAACAACAAAACAGCATACGATTTATCAACGCTAAGTACTGTACGGATTTGCTTTGTACGTACACCGACTACTGAGTGACATGTACAAATTATTCACCATTACTCAGTACGGAGTACTATTGTCTCAGTACGTAGCTGCTTGCCAGCACTAATGTTTTTGACTCACTCTGTCGAGCACCGGGCGATATGGCTATTTCGGCGACATTGCCATGAAAACAGAAAATGTTTGAAGTCAGTGATGGCCTTGGGTTTTACGTTGCTGTTTAGATATTACTCTTGTTTTCCGAAGACAATCCCGTTTTAATAAATTTTTCATGATTTTACCGAATTCTTGGAAACGGCATTCTGTTTTAATGTTCAGCCCGAAATAGTGTTTTGGGGTTAGGACTGCTTGCCCTCTGGGCGCCATACGCTGCCCCAAACAACGCCCATCTGAATGCAGCCTTGATGGAGCGGCTGCTGACCGTGTAACTACTGAGGCAAAGATTGCCTCCCCTGCTCCACTCTCTGGGTTGTCCTGCGGTGTTCAGCCCGCATCCGCCTTGCGGGCTGAAACTGTAACTTTGGCGGTCTTCTTTCCCCAGCAGGTATGGTTTCGGGGACTGAGTGGCCGGCTGTGAATAAATCAGGATCCGGAGGGCTGCTCGGAGGACGGCTAGGAGCAAGGCCCCCGTGCTTAAAAGTTAGCCTATAGTTACACTTAGAAAGTGAGTTGCTACCACAGTACCAGCGTTGTACAACTATTGGTTGGCACCAAAGTCTGGCTTCGAGGCTTTGGTTTCTAAAACACCCCGCTTCAAAACTGTTCGTGAAACAACCACATCTTCCATCAACAGGAGAACAGCCGGCGCCGTTCACAATAGGAATACAGCAACGTCCACAATAGGAATACAGCAACGTCCACAACAGGAATACAGCAACGTCCACAACAGGAATACAGCGACGTCCAGCGGTACATAAACAATATCGTTGAAGATTATCACAGAACAGAAAGAAAGCTGTGCGTCCTTTTATTTTCTTCGGATTTCGCGCCACCAAAGAGATGACGAACACAAAAATGAACATTAATGAAGGACCACATGGGGTCCTGTGTGTATGCAATATAGATCAAGTGAAACTAATTACCAGTATGGATACACTTTACAGACACAAATGCATATAATGATGTTTGTTTACTGTAAATAAGTTTGTTTTTAACAGAAATTTCTATTGGTGCAACTTGCTGACACGTGTTAGCATGATAATTTAAGAGCAGTCTAATATCCCTTATGTGAAAAGACTTAAAATAAAAAAGAAGGACTGAATCCTGCTTTGAATAAGCTGCAGCTGATACCAAGAGGTGCCACAGCACTGGAACCCTGGCCAGTAAAAAAACAGAAATCGATGCCTTATGCTAAGATTCCGTTTACACCATCATGGTTATAATACACGCATTTCTTTGGCATTTAACCATCAATGGAGTGAGATCCAATCACCGACAAACACAGAGGCCAAACATTACTGTCAAATGAATGGCTGGCCTTCCTGATCACAAACTTGCAAAGCTTCAACGCATACAGAATAGTGCTGCCAGATTCGTCCTTCGTAAACCACGGCGTGAAAGCGCTACTCCACTCTTGAAAATACTTCACTGGCTGCCTGTTAAAGCTAACATAGAATACAAGGTCTCTACCCTATGCTACCAATGCATCAACTCTGTTGCTATGCCCTCCTATCTGTGTGAGCTTCTCCAAACTTACAAACCCACTAGAACTCTAAGATCTCAAGACTCTTCCCTCTCAGTTGTTACACGATTCTCTCTGAATACTTACGGAGAAAGATCGTTTTCTGTGTTTGGTCCAGCTACTTGGAATTCACTCCCTGTACACGTCAGACAGAGCCAGTGTCTGGTCACGTCCAAAAGACAACTAAAGACGTAGCTGTTCACGAAACACCTGTCATAGAGTGAGAGAGAGAGAGTGTGTGTGTGTGGGGGGGGGGGGGGGGGGATTGGGAGAGAGAGGGGGAGAGAGAGAGGGGGAGAGAGAGAGACATAGAGAGAGAGTTTGTGTGTGTGTGTGTGTGTGTGTGTGTGTGTGTGTGTGTGTGTGTGTGTGTGTGTGTGTGTGTGTGTGTGTGAAATGCATTACTTGGAGATTGTTTTAATGTCTAAATTCGTATTTTTATTCTAAATGCTGTGTGTTTTAAAATCAATCTTGAATATGCGTGAAGTGATATATGTATAGATAGAGAGAATTTATCTTTTTAAATTGTTATTTTAGGTTAATTTAAGTAACGTACTGTTGTGAGGTTTATTGCATTTGTTGATCTGTACAGTGCTAAGAGCTCATATAATTGTTGTTGAGGCGCTATATAAAATAAACTATTATTATTAAGACGACTCTGACGACCGTTTCATTGTGTGAGAATTGTGAAACCAGCGACTGACAAGACGACTCTGATGACTGTTTCATTGTGTGAGAATTGCAAAACTGCGATAGCAAGGCGTTTCCTGTTTCCAAGGGGGGGGGGGGGGGGGGCTGAGTGCCGGTACTGTTAGCTGTGTGTACGCTCACTGAGTGCAGCAGCCAGTATTGCCCACTGCTCCTGAGGCTGGCCTGCCACTGCTTAGAAACCCGGGGTAGGCGACTGGGCGGCCCTCTGCAGTGTCGGGTGGCGGGATCAATGCAAGCGGCACTTGACGGCGGAGGAAGGCAGCGGGACCAGAGAGCGGAACGAAACTCCGAGCCACCCGCTTCTTTGCTCAGAGACCAGGATACCTATTTCGTCAACAGGTCCCTCAACAGCGACCAGAACACCTGTCTCGTTATCAGGGCCTCCAACGGGAACTAGGACACTTGTCTCGTCAACAGGTCCTTCATCAGGTACCAGGACACTTGTTTCGTCAACAAGTCCTTCAACAGCGACCAGGACACCTGTCTCGTTATCAGGGCCGTCAACAGGGACCAGGAGACCTGTCTCGTCAACATGCCCTTCATCGGGGACCAGGACACCTGTTTCGTCAACAAGCCCTTCACCAAGGACCAGGACACCTGTCTCGTTACCAGGGCCTTCTCCAAGGACCACGAGGACACCTGTCTCGTCAATAGGTCTTTCAACAAAGACAAGAACACTTGTCTCGTTACCATATCTTTTGACAGGGTCCAGGACATTTCTCATACCAGGTCATTCAACAGATAGCAGGACACCTTTCTCCTCACCACCCCCTTCAGCAGGAATCAGGACACCTGTCTCATCACCAGGTCTTTCAAC
This sequence comes from Alviniconcha strummeri, assembly GCA_963584105.1. NCBI lineage: Eukaryota > Metazoa > Mollusca > Gastropoda > Provannidae > Alviniconcha > Alviniconcha strummeri. Next base: position 7,763,085 of record OY757556.1, read on the forward strand.
TGGGTCAAGACATCTTGTCTCATCACCATTTTCTTGAACAGGGACCAGTACACCTTTCACATCACCGGGGACTTGGACGCTGTCTCCTTGTCGGGTCCTTCAGTGGGGATTGAGATACCTTCTCATTGCTGGGTCGTTCTAGAAGGTCCAGAGTCCGTTCTCATTGCTGTGTCGTTCTAGAGGGTCCAGGATGCCTTCTCATTGCTAGGTCGTTCTAGAGGGTCCAGTATACCTTCTCATTGCTGTGTCGTTCTAGAGGGTCCAGGATGCCTTCTCATTGCTGGGTCGTTCTAGGGTCCAGGATGCCTTCTCATTGCTGGGTCGTTCTAGATGGTCCAGGATGCCTTCTCATTGCTGGATCGTTCTAGAGGGTCCAGAATGACTTCTCATTGCTGGGTCGTTCTAGGGTCCAGGATGCCTTCTCATTGCTGGGTCGTTCTAGAGGGTCCAGAATGACTTCTCATTGCTGGGTCGTTCTAGGGGGTCCAGAATGCCTTCTCATTGCTGGGTCGTTCTAGAGGGTCCAGAATGCCTTCTCATTGCTGTGTCGTTCTAGAGGGTCCAGTATACCTTATCATTGTTGGGTCGTTCTAGAGGATCCAGGATGCCTTCTCATAGCTGGGTCGTTCTAGAGGGTCCAGTATACCTTATCATTGTTGGGTCGTTCTAGAGGATCCAGGATGCCTTCTCATAGCTGGGTCGTTCTAGAGAGTCCAGGATGCCTTCTCATTGCTGGGTTGTTCTAGAGGGTCCAGGATGCCTTCTCATTGCTGGATCGGTGTAGAGGGTCCAGAATGCCTTCTCATTGCTGGGTTCTTCTAGAGGGTCCAGAATGCCTTCTCATTGTTGGGTCGGTCTAGAGGGTCCAGGATGCCTTCTCATTGCTGGGTCGTTCTAGAAGGTCCAAGACACCTTCTCATTGCTGGGTCGTTCTAGAAGGTCCAGGATGCCTTCTCATGGCTGGGTCGTTCTAGAGGGTCCAGGATGCCTTCTCATTTGAGGGTCCAGGATGCCTTCTCATTGCTGGGTCGTTCTAGAGGGTCCAGTATACCTTCTTATTGCTGGGTCGTTCTAGAGGGTCCGGGATGCCTTCTCATAGCTGGATCGTTCTAGAGGGTCCAGGATGCCTTCTCATGCTGGGTCGTTCTAGAGGGTCCAGGATGCCTTCTCATTGCTGGGCCGTTCTAGAGGGTCCAGGATGCCTTCTATTTGCTGGGTCGTTCTAGAGGGTCCAGGATGCCTTCTCATTGCTGGGTCGGTCTAGAGGGACCAGGATACCTTTTCATTGCTGGGTCGTTCTAGAGGGACCAGGACCGGAATACCTTCTCATTGCTGGGTCTTTCTAGAGGGTCTAGAATATGTTTAGCATCACCAGGTCCGTCAACGAAAACCAGGGCATCCTCTCCACACGGTGCAACGCTGAGACATTTTTGGGAACTTGTCAACTCTGAGAAACCGGTCGATCAGGCACGTACAGAAAATCTTGTCATGGGGAAACTGATAATAATAATATTAAAACAAACAAACATTTCTAATGAAGCCAAATCCCTCTATGACTATACGCGTGTGAGGCTCAAAGTGCTATGCATGAAACATTACAACAATACACAACGTAATTTAATAATGCATTACAGATCTCACTCTATCCCTCCCCCTCCCCCGCATCCACAACCACGCACACGCGCCCACCCTCCCACGCCCACACACACACCTGCAACCCCACGCTTCCCTCTCTCTCTCTCTCCCAGTTTCCACCCCCATTCTCCAATAATCATCAGTCAGCCGGTGAAGACGTCAGCAGCCCCCCACCTCACCCCACCCCCCAAATTTTAAATCAAGTACGGCATCCAATGCCTGTGAAAGAGAGTAACTCAGAGTAGACAGAAGTAAAGAGAAAGGTTTTTAAGTGAAGTTTTTGAACTAAGAGAACTGCAGCGTCGGGTGTGGGCAGGAGGGTTGTTCCAAACAAGGGGAGCCTGAACAGATAACAGATAAGAGTCTTTGAACTGAACTTTACCAGCAGGCATCAGGCACAGTCAACAGATACAGCCAACAGACACAGCCAGCGGATACAGCCAACTGGAACAGCCAAGATATCCGGCCAGCAGCGACAGCCAGCAGACACAGCCAACAGCCAGCAGATACAACCAGAAGACACAGCCAACAGACACAGCCAACAAATACACCCAGCAGATACAGCCAGCAAACAGCCAACAGATACAGCCAGCAGATACACCCAACAGACACAGCCAACAGATACAGCCAACAGATACAGCCAGCAGACAGCCAACAGATACAGCCAGCAGATACACCCAACAGACACAGCCAACAGATACACCCAACAGATACAGCCAGCAGACAGCCAACAGATACAGCCAGCAGATACACCCAGTAGACACAGCCAGCAAATACAGTCAGCACACAGCCAACAGATACAGACAGCCAACACACAGCCAACAGATACAGCCAGCAGACACACCAAACAGACACACCCAGCAAATACTACCAACAGACAGCCAACAGATACAACCAACAGATACACCCAGCAGACACAGCCAGCAAATACAGTCAGCTCACAGCCAACAGATACACCCAGCAGACACAGCCAGCAAATACAACCAACCGACAGCCAACAGATACACCCAGCAGACACAGTCAGCAAATACAGTCAGCACACAGCCAACAGATACAGCCAGCAGACGGCCAACAGACACAGCCAACAGATACACCCAGAGGGTACACCCAGCAGACACAGCCAACAAATACAACCAACAGAAATCCAACAGATGCACCCAGCAGACACAGCCAGCAAATACAGCCAACAGATACAACCAGCAGACACAGACACAGTCAGCAGATACAGACACAGCCAGCAGACACAGCCAACAGATACAGACACAGCCAGCCAGCAGATACAGCCAAACAGACACAGCCAACAGATACAGCCAGCGAATTTAGCCGGCAGACATCTGGCAAATACGACCAGCAAACATCAGGCAAATAAAGCCAGCAGATACAGCCATTAGATACCTCTACCGTCCCTCATCGACACCTCAGTGAAACACCTCTACCTTCGTTCATCCACACCTCAGTGAAACACCTCTACCTTTCCTCATCTACACCTCAGTGAAGCACCTCTGCCTTCCGTCATCCACACATCAGTGAAACACTTCTACTGTCCCGTCCCTCATCCACACCTCAGTGAAACACCTCTACTGTTCCGTCCCTTATCCACACCTCAGTGAAACACCTCTACCTTCCCTCATCCACACCTCAGTGAAACACCTCTACTGTCTCGTCCCTCATTCACACCTCAGTGAAACAAACACCTCTATCTGCCCTCATCCACGCCTCAAACACGTCTAGCTTTCCTCACCACAACAAAACTTGAAATACTCACCTCCCAAAATGTTGTACACGGAGTATTGCGTCGCCGCCCCTCCCACCCCTCGTACATCAGACTTCGCCATTCATGTGGCTTTTGAATAAACGTTTTACTGGTTTTCCCGATTCCCTAACAACCAACCCCATAACGGTCTGTGGTTCCGGTGTTTGTAAGACTAAGAATGAACGTTGGCTTTACCCGACAGATTTCTGTCGCCGCGCTGCTCTGTTGTTGGTCCACTTACCTCTCTAGTTACTTCTCTACAGTCGACAGGGACTGCGGGGACTGTGGGCACCGCCGTCACTGGCCGCCGTGCACCCAACCATAGCACGCAGTCGGCCGTCCGACCAGAGACAGCCTCTGGTCTGACTAGCACCGCAGGCCTCAGGGATCCGGGACGACACAGTGGAACTCATTACCATTATTATGTTCGTCACTCGCTTGAAAGAAGCGGATGGCTCCTCGTCTTCCTTAAAGACTCATCTCTACAAATCTGAATATTAATTTCTAGTCCACCTCCCCCACCTGTGTGTAAACGCAGAGTCTAGACGTGTACAAGAGGAGGGAGGTGAGCTGGACTCGCACGAAGAAGTTAGACACTTTAGCGGGCCCAGGCGAGATCAAGAAGAGGAAGGCCTCATGCTGGACCCTCAAGTTAACCCAGAAGAGATCAAGAGCAAGCAGGTAGAGCTGGGCTCAGAAAGTTGGACTTCTTTTGCTTCAGTTGTTACTCCACAGCAGTGCTGAGGACATTGTCCTTGTGACTGTGCCCCGCACAGCAGTTGAAACAGCAACTGCATGGTACACTAGTTGCTGCCTTAACATTTTGATTGTTCTGGCGGCAGTCCACGGCCTCCTCGGTCTTCCGGGGCGGTGGCGGTCGAGCCTCCACTCTTTCGCCCCCTTTCCCCGTCCCTAATAAGCCACCTCGCTTCTGTGGATGTAAAGCCTAATATTTACTTACTTAATTACTTGTGTGTGCATGCGCTCGCGCGCGCGTGTGTGTATGGACAACATGCCGCTGTATTTTTTTTGTATTTTTTAGGTATGCGATCTTCGTGTATTAACTGTGCGCTCAGATCAGAGTTTGGTCATGTATGCCTTTATTTACTAAAATTGTTGTATGTAAATTCTTGTATGGGTTGGCGGTCGTAGGGCCGGAAACCTTTTCATTTTGCCTGCAGTCTGTATCTATACACAGTAATGCGTCTTTTTATACGGCATATTGTCCCTTAGATTTGGCTAGGGATCATTCGCTATAGAAATGTACGTTACCGTTATTTATAAGTAAGGCCACTGTCCTACCATCGCTATCATCACTGGCTTCATGCACTGTGCTAAAGTGACTGTCCCATCTTCGCCAACACCTCTGGCCTCATGCACCATAGTTAGGCCAGTGTCCTACCATCATCAACACCTCTGGCCTCATGGAGTTCCGTGGCTGAGAAGTTAAGGCAACATACGTGGGCCTCAAAATTTGGGACCCAAAATTACCGCCATTTTGCGGGACCCAGGTTCAAGTCCAATACACCCCAAAACATGTACAGGTGACCCCCACGGCATAAGTACATACAGGTTGAATTTCATATAAACTGTCGTGTGACGGATGGAGGGGTTCAGGCGATAGACACTGGCTTCTGAATGTAGGACCTCCCATCGCCCCCCTCCCCCCTCCACCTGGCCCCCCTCCCCCCTCCACCTGTCACCAAGTGGTAACAAATCGTGTCGAAAGTTTCACACACTGCACGTTTTGTCACCCCTTCGCCAGCACACAGTACTCTCTCTCTCTCTCTCTCTCTCTCTCTCTCTCTCTGTCTGTCTGTCTCTCTGTACTGGTGTGTCGTAGATTAGAAAATATGTACATGTATAATTAGATCTAGAGCAGTCCCCAATGTTTGGGCGAGGGCTGGATGTAAAAAACATACATGCTATACCTACTATTACCCTCGTAAATAAAGAATTTTATTCTCTGTCTGTCTGTCTGTCTGTCTGTCTGTCTGTCTGTCTGTCTGTCTGTCTGTCTCTCCTTCTCTGTCTGTCTTTCTTTCTCTCTCCTTCTCTGTCTGTCTTTCTCTCTCTCTCCTCTCTCTCCTCTGTCTGTCTGTCTGTCTGTCTGTCTGTCTGTCTGTCTGTCTGTCTGTCTGTCTGTCTGTCTGTCTGTCTGTCTCTCTCTCTCTCTCTCTCTCTCTCTCTCTCTCTCTCTCTCTCTCTCTCTCTCTCTCTCTCTCTCTCTCTCTCTCTCTCTGTGCGTGCGCACTGTATGTGTGTGTTTTGGGTTGTGTTGTGTTGTATTATCCCCGTGTGTTAAACTGAAATTTGGTATTGCTTCGAGCAGACCACAAGGTCTGCAGCGCTGTAAGCTGTGTAAGATACGACTATATAGAAGACTTAGTGACTGGACCATGTGGTCGTTGTATATACATGTCCTGTAGATATGTTTGATGGAATGATTGGTAGCATTTAATAAGGTTGAAGGTAAACGTGAACTGACTGTGGGTGGATGACTTTTTTTAACTTTTTTTTGTCAGAATGTTTTATTGTACAGCGCCTAGTGAAGTTGACAGCATTGTGTTTATAGCACTGTATATGTGTTACTAGCACATTTCCGGTATGATTATTATAACATCTGTCACACAACATCAGTGACATAGTCGCAAAGCAAGCTAGGAAGATCAAAGCCTCAGCAACTGTTTGTTGTCAATAATGGATTCAGACAGCGAACAGAGACCACCAATGATGAAAGAAAAAGTGCATGGGGGCTGTGAACTCGCACATACGGTGCCCAAATCCACTTGGAAGTGGGGTCAGATTCGTACCATTCCGTAAACCACTTCGAAGTGGTGTTGAGAAATTACTCTGAGATGGATGAAGAACACGTAATTATACTCCTGAACAACTAAATGTAAACGTCGATGGTACAAGGGAGTTAATTAGCGCTTTAAAGACGTCAAACAAAAACAACAACAAAGACCTGAGTCACCTACTCACTGGCATGCGCCATCTCTTTAGTCAAAATTGTCTGTGCAAAGGTCAATACAAGAGTATGTTCGGTGTTCGGCATTAAGCCTACAAAGTCAGTTATGTATGATTGGCGTACAAAGCCTACAAAGTCAGTTGTGCTCGGTTCAGCTTTTCTGGTTCAAATGCGGCCTGGTGGGATTACCCTAGGGATGATGTTCTCAAAAACATCATACCGATCGCCGCGGACACAACACTGCCACCGTTTCAGCTGTCACCATAAAACACGTTGTGAAAACTGCTGTTGCACAACGTATTAGCTATATAGTTTATTTGTAACTGTCAACATAAAGAAGACGCGCGTCAGACTGTACGTCATTCACTTCCTGCCGTCCTGTTTCTTCATATAATTTGCAACGCCGATTACTTGATTCCCGCAACGTGCAGAACAAACCTGCTTTCTGTTGTAGCTTTAGTGTTGTTTGATACGGCGAATAAGATCGAAATATCATCACACAGATCGATCGTTCAAATATGCTTCCTAATTATGAATGTGTCGAAGTATTCGAGCAATGGGCGTGTCCTGGCGACAGGGTAATTAGGGACGGGGAACCCAGGACGGCCACTTCAACGTTCACACAGCTCCTGGGCTCTGATTCTGTTTCGGTGATTTTTATTGCTTCTACTCTCTCTCTCTCCCCCTCTCTCCTTTGTCTGATGTTCGCACTGTCTCTGCCTCTGTCTCTCTGTCTGACCCCCCCCCCCCCCCCCCACACACACACACACACATACACACACACACACACACACACACACACACACACACACACATACACACACACACACACACACACACACACACACACACACACACACACACACACACACACACACACACTCATACACATACACACACACACACTATATGTATAGAGACGGGGAGCCCAGGACGGCCACCTCGACGTTCACACAGCTCCTGAGCTTTGATTCTGTTTCGTGGTTATACACTGATACCCTCCTGTACTCCCTCTTCGCCCGGAAACGACCATGCCTCTGTTCAGCTCATCAAATTAGCCAACGACGCCACAGTTGAGAGTTTAATCGACAATTCGGATGAGTCCGCGTACCGAAAGGAAATTTACTGTTTGGTGTCCTGGAGCGGAAACAGCAACCTTGAACTGAACGCATCAAAGAAGATGGTTGTCGATTTTGGAAGGAAAAAAATTCCCTGTCTTCCCGCTGCAAATCAATAGTTCGCCGATAGAAATCATCGACAGCTTAAAGTTTCTGGGTACAGTTATTTCCTCTAGGCTAGACTGTGAGAGGAACACAAACTCTATCCTGAAGAATGGAGGCACGCACGCACGCACTCACCCACACACTCACTCACCCACCCACTCACTCACCCGCAAAGCAGAGAATGTACTTCCTCCGGCAGCTGAAGAAGTTTGGCCAACGGCGTGAGGCCGTCATAGAAAGTGTGCGGTGCTTTTCGCTTCCAGTCTGGTGGCGGCACCACCCAGGACCAGAAGAGACGTGTGAACCCATACTCCGAGCATCGCTTTCCGGCACCTTCTCCAAACTCTGCCAGATTTAGTTACGCCACTGAAACGGTACTCTTTATCTCCGCGCAGCTGTCCAGCGACGCGGTCAGCGCCCTCCGAAAGGTTCCGGTACTAATATGACTAGAAGCAACCTAGCGCCAAAGCACGCACGTAAACATGAGACGCATCCACCCCGGGTAAAGAAAAGAGTTCCGTCTCAATTCAAACGATTGTGGTTTTATTTGTGCTGGTGTAAACTTTGTTGGCGGCTATAAATGACACGCCTTGTTTTATTTGAGTCGTTTGTAACAAACTTACTACTGTTTGAGCACCAACAAAAAAACTGCCCGTTAGCTGACAGTTTTCTGGACCCTATGGCGTAACTAAATACGGCAGTGGTTGAAGGAAGGATGTCGTAAACCAGTGCTTGGAGTTTGGTGTGAACCGTGTCGTCAGGAATGCCGGGTGAATCATCGGGCGCGAGCTGCCTTCTCTGACAGATGTTCACTAAGCGGTCTGTCGCCAGATCCAAGCGGATCATTGCAGACCGGTCCCATGTACCAGCACTGACATGACCTGGTCCAGCTGTTGCTGTCTTCCCAGGTACTGACAGGGCGCTGTAGGCACGTGGCCGCCAACAGCCTGAGCGGCAGTTTCTTCCACCACGCCACTGGTGCTCAGTCTCACCTGCCACATGGCTGCCTGAACGCTGTGACTGTGATCTTGCTCTGTTACTGATGCAGTGTGTGTGTGTGTGTGTGTGTGTGTGTGTGTGTGTGTGTGTGTGTGTGTGTGTGTGTGTGTGTGTGTGTGTTTGTGTGTGTGTGTGAAAGTGTGTGTGTGTGTGTGTGTGTGCGCGCGAGTGTGTGTGTGTGTGTGTGTGTGTGTGTGTGTGTGTGTGTGTGTGTGTGTGTGTGTGTGTGTGTGTGTGTGTGTGTGTGTGTGTGTGTGTGTGATGCTGTGACTGTGATATTGCTCTGTTACTGATGCAGTGTGTGTGTGTGTGTGTGTGTGTGTGTGTGTGTGTGTGTGTGTGTGTGTGTGTGTGTATGTTTGTGTGCGCGCGCACGTGCGTGCGTGAGTGCGTGCATATGGGTATCTGTGTGTTCGGTGCGACACGGAAACATGTAGATTGTTAATATGATAGCAATCCTAACTGTTTTCTTTTACACGAAGTAGTTCAGTGTGCGCGCTTGTGTGTGGATGTGGGGAGGAAGGTGTGTGCGTGCTTGCGAGAAACATCTTTAAGGCACTTATTTAATTTGAGTCTTTACTGGTTTCTTTTAAAGTTCATCATAAAAATGAAAATAAATGGAATTATTAATCATTACATTTTCATAGTTGTAGTAGTAAGTGTTGGGGGAAGGGTGTGCGCGCATGCGTGGCAGCATTACACATAAACACTGTTACGGATTTTATTCAACAACAGCTGTAACTATTCCATTTTGAGTTTTAGACTGTGTTATTATTATATATTTTCCAAGGTTTGTTCTGCTAGAGTCATAACTGTTCCATTTTAATCGGAACAGGCCTTTTGCGATGCTCCATAATGCACATATATATGTGACTGTGCTTAGCAGTGACTTAGGGGTAGCTTGTTTTAGCGTACATTGTTCGTAAGTCGGATTTGCAGGTTTACTCGCACACGCCTGTGCAAACTGCAAAACGTTATGCCACGTCATGTGTGTGTGTGTGTGTGTGTGTGTGTGTGTGTGTGTGTGTGTGTGTGTGTGTGTGTGTGTGTGTGTGTGTGTGTGTGTGTGTTAGCTTACATTGCATTAAATGAGAAAGTTACAATGTTTAATTGAACTTCTATTGATTTATAACTTTTATACATGGCTAATTGTAATGTTTTGTCTGTTTGTTAATGCACTGTAAGAGTGGAACGTCACCAAGACAAATTCCTTGTTCATTTAAATGTCACTGGCGAATAAATATCCTTGTATCCTAAGTTAAAAAGCTACACGATTTGTCACCAGCTCATTGGTGACAAAACGTGAAGGCATCACGGCCGTGGTGACAAAACTTGCCGCAACACCCAACACCAAAAAACACACAGCACTCCTCTATTTTCGAGGAGGAACTTAATAGGATAGTAAATGACGAAGTCTTTAAATTAATTAAATATGAAAGTCTTTATACCTACTCGTACATCTGGATCGAAGACTGTGTCAGGTTCCTATTAACTAGCAATCATCATTAAACGGAACACACACACACACACACACACACACACACACACACACACACACACACACACACACACACACACACACACACACACACAAACGCGCGCGCACGCACGCACGCACGCACGCACTCACACACTCACTCACCCGCAAAGTCAGAAAATTCAGGCACACAGAATGTTTCAAGAAACACACGAGAGAGACAAAGAGTAGTTGCACTGAAAGGCAAATGGTGTTTCACCTTGTTCGATGCTCTCTGTGTGTTGTAGGGGTTGTACATTGTCCACGCACACTGCACTAGGCCATTCCTCGGCACACACAAGCAGCACGCCGTCTCAAACCTGAATCACGTACTGCTGATTACACCCCTGTATGATACGTCTCACACCTGAATCACGCACTGTTGGTTACCACCCCTGTATCACACGTCTCATACTTGAATCGCGCACCGTTGGTTACTACCCCTGTATCACACGTCTAACAATGAATCACGCGTCCCTGTATCTACAGCTGAATCACGAACTGCTGGCTGCTTTGTTACATGTATTCCACCGTCTCCGAGGCAGTCAATCAGTGACTGCTGTGCAAGTGCTGTACACGCGGTCAGCCAGCAGCCAGCGGTCTCAGCTCGAGCACGTCCGCGCAAGTCACCAAACAGCTAGTCCATCACTGAACACCACCCACTTCCACGGGCGTTTTTCTTTTAATTCAGTGAAATCCAGAAGCCAGCGAAGGAACTGAGAGATTAACGACGACAAAACAAATATCCATGACAACAGTCAGCAAGTCCTGCGAGACTCAGTGAATACCCGAAGGTCACGCAGCGACGAAGTGCAACAACTTGGTCAGCGCTGCAGGATTTGTTCCACAGGGAGATGAGGCCCCGCTCCTACGGCCGTTCGCGAGCACCCGACTGCAGTCGTCACACGACCCCGCGCTGTCGATGCTGGCGGCTGGCCAGGGATAGGGATGGACGGATGGCGAGAGAGAGGGAGGGAGGCAGCAAAGATCAGAGTCAGACCGTGTCCCAGGTCAAGACGCAAAATGAGAATGACGGAGAACGCTGCCGTCGTCTTGAGGACCAAGATCAACACAAAGCCATGCTCGCTGGAGCGGGAAAGATGTGCAATGGAGCGTGAGAGTGTAGCGGTATGGCCACCCTGGACCTGCAAGCGACGCTGGCTCCCTCACTGGCGCTGAGTGAAACAAAGCTTGCTGCACGAGCTGATGCATAATCTGCTTGTTCACCAACACCCGGGTTAAATCCCTACTTAACGCTCAACACGCTGTCGGGTATGTGTGTGGGTAGGTAACTAAAGCACGACAAACCCAAGTGGGTGGCTCGTGTAGCAGGGTGATAATCCCGGGCGCTAATCGCTAAGGCTGCCAGCCTAATGCAGCGTGCACAGGTCGCAACGCAGGCAAGCCAGCCGCCGCCAAGCATTTCCTTCACTCAGCACCCACCCCCACCCCCACCTCCCCGCCCGAAAGACCCGCATCTAATCTCTTCCGACATCTCCTTAACCAGCATCAGTCGTTCTTTCCTGGGAATCAAAAGAGGTCACTAATTTAAACAACAGCTTTGTCCTACTCAGTCCTTCCGAGCACCTGCCGGTACGTAGCACCTGGCAGTTATTGATATGTAGCACCTGGCACCTACTGGTACGTAGCACCTGTCAGTTACCGGTACGCAGCACCTGCCAGTTATAAGTTGATCGCTTTTATATAGCGCTATCCTCCGCTCTTGAGCAGACTCACAGTGCTCAGTGTCTTGTCGCATGTACGTGAAACCATACATGCACCATAGCATTCACTTCATGCAAAGCCACGTGTTCAGATGTAACCATCTACTTGCACTTTTGGCAGAATGACAGGGATTTTTTACGTGCTACTGCTGTAACACGGGATGGAACGGATACCGAAATAAGAGTCAGCACGGAAAGTTGACCCCGGAGAGTTTTTATTTTTTATTTTTTTTATCCCGCCGATCCTGCCGGGACTCGAACCCGCGACCTTTCTACCACGAGTCCGGCGCTCTAACCACTGAGCATTTGCTGGTGCATAGCATCTGTCACTTGTTGGTACGTAGTACCTGCCAGTTAATGGTACGTAGCACCTGCCAGGTATTGTATGCAGCACCTGCCAGTTATTGGTACGTAGCATCTGCCAGTTACTGGTACGTAGCATCTGCCAGTCACTGGTACGTAGCACCTGCCAGTTATTGTATGTAGTACCTGCCAGTTAATGGTACGTAGCACCTGCCAGTTATTGTATGTAGTACCTGCCAGTTAATGGTACGTTGCTGTTGTAGGTAGCACCTGCCAGTTACTGGTACGTGGCACCTGCCAGTTACTGGTACGTGTTGTGTTGTGTTGTGTTGTGTTGTGTTGTGTCAAAACTGACCTTGTCCACCTGCAATGCTACACGGCACTGCCTGACGTCGCAAAGCAAAGCAGGCCCAAAGTCGCCACACACCGTGCCCCCGTTGGGCGTGCACAGATTAACTGCAGACTAATCTTTTGTAATCCATTCTCTCTTAACAGAGACAGAGGCACAGATATATATACTGTGTATATGAAGAGAAAGAAGGGGGTTCAGTTGGCAAGTTACTTGGTGTTTTACGCCCAGTCAACCATTACTGTTATATCAGGGCGTAAGAGAGAGAGGGTGGCGGGAGAAAACAACAACAGAAAACAACAACAACAGAAACAAGATGTATCTCTCTCTCTCTCTCTCTCTCTCTCTCTCTCTCTCTCTCTCTCTCTGTCTCTCTCTCTCTCTCTCTCTCTCTCTGGAAACTATTCTACAAAAGGAGTAGTTGAATGTGGTTCTGTTATCGGGCCACTGCCATTCAGTATTTTCATTAATGACCTACATATACATAATCCCGAAGTTGTATGTGATCTTTCTGCAGATGATAACTCGATTCACTCACGTGGGACGGATGTGGAATCAGTGTCCAGTATTGTCTCTAAGAGGGTTTAAATGATGTCAAAGATAGTAAGCTACGCATCGATAATTCATGCGGCGATTTGGGGTGAAACGGAAGTCTTCTGGCGCCACCAAGCGGCTGCGTTGTACAGTGTTCGACGTGGTGGCACCGCTGTGCTGTGCTGTCTTCGAGGCTTGTCAGCTGCAATCTTGGGTCTTCGGGTTGTTTGTCAGTGTCCGTTTTCATTCCACACTGAAAGATAATTCAAACCTCTCCTCTGCTCGCAGTCTAAAAATGCTCAGACTCACTGCTCAAACTTTCTTCATACTCAGATCTAGATTACCAAGTATGGTCAGACGTTTTGTACACTACTATGTTTCAGCAGTCTTTGACCTTGCAGCTGTGCGTAATTTTGTTTTGTTGTTAACAATCTGCCATTTGAGGATAAGAGTGAGTCTGATGTTTGACAACATGAATAATGTAGTGTGGGTGCATGTGGAGGGCCTGAATCCACGTTTGTGGAAAAATTTATCACGTTCAAACTGCAAAATCAGGAGGTTAAAATCGCTGTGTATGAAAGCTAGTAATAAGACATCACTTCTTGATTGTCTTAATAATCTTGGAAAAACTTTCAGGACCAAATTCAGCGCTTCACATGCATCCATTCAAAAGTAATCATACATGGAGGATATTGTTCAACAAAGGCTGAACATGGTTGAATTTGTTTGCAAAATTGTGTACGTCCATTTGTCCACTGAGCTCAGTGGTTGATTCCTAGTTAATGTTGAGTTTGACTTCCCCAAACTTGAGAATTTTTCTTGTTAATTTATTTTTAATGACCAAACAACTAGAAGCAGAATCTATGAAAGGTGTCATGTACTGTGTATACTCTTTCTTTCTCTCTCTTACAGCTTAAGTCAGGGGTCTCATTTGATTGACTTGTTTTACCTGTTCTCGTGGTATCTGTCTAGTGACTAGTCCTTTTGTATGTCCTTAAAAAAGAAGAAGTTATTAGCCCATTGTTCTGCATAATTTTCAGAGATAGGCTTTTCAGTTTTACTTGTGGCCCCTTTAACTGGTCGGTGTTATAATGTCTAACGTGGTGTTGGAAAAATCTGACAGAATGGTTGATCATGCCAGCATCTCCTAGCTTTATGTGTTATTGGGCACAAGGTCGACATCAAAGGGACTACCGGTTTAGATTGCATTGTAAGATACAGGTGCTCCTTTTGTGCTTATACTGAGTTTGTAAGTCTGACTTGAGTGTAATGTTACTTTTACGATGCATTTTATAGAGTGTATTGATGTATGACACTGTTTTGTGACTGACCCTCTGTGTTGGCAGGACTTAAAATTCCAATTAAATTTTAAACCCGCACAAGTTTGATATATTTTTGGCGTGGTTACAACATGAGTTCAGTGGCAATAGCTTGATAAGTTGATAAGTTAACTTTCTTGTTTGTATTCATTTTGTTTTGTTGCTGATTTTTGTCTAATTTATGAAAGAGGTATAGGGTGAATTTACATCTGAAACTTGGTTGTCGGTTAATCATTTATGTTACCATTCTAGCACCTTTTTTATGTTTTCATTCTTTTTCATTGTCTGTTGACTATAATAAATTATTGATCCATTTATTTATTTAGGTGTTTACTGTTCTCTTTATAAATAATTAGGTGAACAAAAAGTGACATCCATACATTATTACACCAAAGTGGCATCCGCGGCTGCTGTCATGTACTCTCTCTCTCTCTGTACTCATTTATTTGCCAAATGTTTCTTAATTTTTCGACAGTTTCCATTGAATTGATGAATTCGTGTCACAGAATACGCCACATTCATGCTGTCTTTTCATTTGTACATTTACTCCTTGTGTTGGTTATGTGTTTTGAAACTCTCTCTCTTTCTCTTGCCTGTTGTCTCTGACTCTTTTGGGATCTCTTTCCAGTCTTCAGCGTATCCACTCTCTCCGTTTCCGCTTGGATCAAGCTTGACTTATTTCATAACTGACGCATAATGTTGTTAGGCCCTGCACACACACACACACACACACACACACACACACACACACACACACACACACACACACACACACACACACACACACACACACACACACACACCCAAGTGAAACCTTTAAGTGTTTATATAGATCTAAGCAGATCAGAATGACTTGCTTTCTTCGGATCAATATAGACCTCTCATCTCTCTGAAACAGGTCCACCACACTAACCCATATGACTGTATGAAATTAATCATGTGAAATCACAGAACCCGCAAGAACAAAACAGAAAGAAACAAACAAACAAACAAATCAAAAGTAAAACCACACGCACAAATTTCGAAAACTGCACTCAAAATGAGCAGTAACAAAAATAGTCAGTTGGACGAGTACCAACATCGGCGTTTGTTTACATTTGCGTGTGATACAAGGCGATGCACGCATTTTACAGTGTAGTTGTGCAGGACGCATTATCTTTGCATAGCTTACTATCTTTGATGACATATCAAAATGGTGCGACCCAAACCGCAGGGTAGTTCACCAAGGAAGAAGCATGCTAATAGCTTCCAGACAAAACCCCAACTAATGCTTTAACCGACTTGGTACAAATATTATTGAACAAGTTCATGAACATTGGCTTCTTTGGGTTACAGCTGATGAAGAGTTAAGAATTAATGCCAACCCCACATTGATGTATGTAAACAGGTAGCTCGAAATGTATTTTTGCTAGGCCAGCTTAGGAAGTATGTTGATGCTGATTGTCACAAGCTGTTCTTTAAAGCCCGCTTGCTGGCAACACATCAATAATGCATCTACTGTGTGGAGTAGTGCCAGTGAGGTTCACTTAAAAAAACAAACAAAAAACAACCTCAACTCCCTCCACAGACGAACAGCAAAAGTTAAGATCGCTCCCTGTCAACGACGGCATAACTTCAGAAACTAGACATTTTCCACTGCAAGGACAACGTATTATTATTATTAGTCACCGCTTTTATATAGCACTTATCTGTGTTCTCGAGCAGACTCACTGCGCAAGTGTCGCATGTGATTCCGAATGAGTGACGGTATCTTTTTTGTAGCACGTATTTTTAATAGCCACGGAAGTGGTGTACTGGTAGCGCTGTTTGGTTACTGCATGGCTGGTGCAACGTGGAACTGCTGCCGTCGCGGTGCAAGTTCTGTGTACATCATTCAACCATACACAAATTTACAGTGCCATTTCACTGAAAGCCACATACGTAGGGTGTGTGTGTGTTTAGCTGTAACCTGCCACCTGCACTTTTGGCGGAATGACCGGGATCTTTTACGTGCTACTGCGGTAACACGGGGGTGGAACGGATACCGAAATAAGAGTCAGCACTAAAAGTTGACTATGGAGAAGAAAATTCTCCCACCGCTCCTGCCGGGGCTCGAACCCGGGACCTTTCGATCACCAGTCCCGCGCTCTAACCACTGAGCTATGGGGATAGGTCAGTGGTTAGAGCGCGGGACAACACATAGCGTGTGTACAACACAGCTGCGCATATGTTTAAAAAGTGCACATGGGTTGGGCGCCTCAAAATGTATGCGACCTTTTTAACAGAGCACCTGCTCGACATTTTTTTTTAAAACTCACACACACACACACACACACACACACACACACACACACACACACACACACACACACACACACACACACACACACACGTCTTACCGCACACTCGCGTTAACCTATAGATAAGTTTTGCGTTTTCTGGGTCATCTGTCTGGAGCTCTCTTTCTCCAAAAATGGACACGTACAATTTTGTGCGTGACTTCAAGGCAAACCTGCGTAAGATCCTGATTAACAAATTAAATCATATCGAGGGGAGCCATTTGGTACAAGTATGTTCGTTAAACTAATGTGCTCGTACGTTTACAGTTCTTGTTTTCATTATTGGTAAAAGAAAGAAGAAATAGAATGCTTGTGAATGCTTTTTTGTTTGTTTGTTGTTGCTGTTACTTCCCCCGTCTTTTTCTGTATGTTACTGTTGTTTGAATGGTTCGCTGTTCATCATACATGTGTCTAATCAACATGGAAAGTTATCGTTTCTATAATCGGTGATATTAATACTTGCGTGAATGCTGTTTATTAGGACGGAACACAACGTGCAAGTTTTCGAGGGTAATCCGTTTTATCAAACTACAAAACGACACTTAAACAACAGTTTATCGGTGGAGAGAGAGAGAGAGAGAGAGAGAGAGAGAGAGAGAGAGAGAGAGAGAGAGAGAGAGAGAGAGAGAGAGAGAGAGAGAGAGAGAGAGAGAGAGAGAGAGAGAGAGGTGAGACATTTATCTGCTATTGTTGCAACTATGTTGTTTTCGTGTCCAGTGCTTGGAAGAATGTAGGCATGACAATGACGTAGGCCTTACAAAGATCAGCCTCTGTCACACTCTGTCCGTGAGACAACGACACAGGCCTTACAAAGGATCAGCCTCTGTCACAATCTGTCCGTGAGATAGGCCTCACAAAGATCAGACTCTGTCACACTCTGTCCGTGAGACAACGACACGGGCCTCACAAAGATCAGCCTCTGTCACACTCTGTCCGTGAGACGACGACACAGGCCTTACAAAGATCAGCCTCTGTCACAGTCTGTCAGAGGCTTGTCTTTGTGAGGTCTATCTCACTCTGTCCGTGAGACAACGACACAGGCCTTACAAAGATCAGCCGTTGTCACACTCTTTTGCTGACGATGGTACCTCAGTTTCTTCGAGGTGTTGAAAACAAAATTTCAGCAATGAAATTCACATTTTGCTCTCAGTTGAGAAACGTATTCTGTGCACAGCACTAACGCTTTGTAGCGCGTAGTGTTAGTTCAACCCCCGACCCCACCCCACACCCCTCCCTCTCTCTCTCCCCTTGTAAGTGAAAAAAGAAACAACATGGAGGACCGTCCTGTTTACAGACTAGCCACTTGGCTGCGCACAGTCTAGCTGACTACTGACTAGGCACAGCTTAATGGACTGAATAATACAGACTAACTGAACAATGACTGGGCACAGACTGACTGATTGGACACAAACTGATTGGACTCAGTCACTGAACACTGTCTGGACACTGACTGACTGGACACTGACTAACCGAACAGTGACTTACTGGACACAGACTGAATGAGCATTCACTGACTGGCCACATACTGATTAAACCCTGACTGATTGGATACAGACTGAATGAACATTCACTGACTGACTGAACACTGACTGACAGAACAGTGACTTACAGGACACAGACTGAATGAGCATTCACTTACTGGACACATACTGATTAAACCCTGACTGACTGGACCCAGACTGAATGAACATTCACTGACTGACTGAACACTGACTGACAGAACAGTGACTTACTGGACACAGATTGAATGAGCATTCACTGACTGGACACATACTGACTAAACACTGACTGATCGAACACTGACTGACTGGACACAGACTGAATGAACATTCATTGACTGGACATATACTGGTTGAACATGGACATAACAGACTGAGTGACCACCCACTGGACACATACTAAAAACTGACTGGACTCAGACTAACTGACCATTAACTGACTGGGCACAGACTAACAACCGGACACAAACTGACCACCCACAGGACAAAGAAAAACTGACCATTAACTGGACACAACAGACAAACTGACCACTGACTAGACAAACTGACTGGACATAAACTGGCCACTGACTGGACAATAACGAACTGACCACTGATTGGATACAACAAACTGACCACTGACTGAACATCCAAACTGCCCATTGACTGGATACAACATACAAACTGACTATACTGACTTGACACCACAAACAAACTGACCATTGACTGGACATAACAAACAAACTGACCACTGAGTGGACACCACAGACAAACTGACCACTGACTAGTCACAAACTGACCACTGACTGGACACACCAGACAAACTGACCAGTGACTGGACACCACAGACAAACTGACCACCGACTGGACACCACAGACAAACTGACCACTGACTAGTCACAAATTGACCACTGACTGGACATGACACAACAAACTGACCACTGGCTGGACACCACAGAACAAACTGACCACTGGCTGGACACCACAGACAAACTGACCACTGACTGGACACAGCAGACAAACTGACCACTGACTGGACACCACAGACAAACTGACCACTGACTAGTCACAAACTGACCACTGACTGAATACCACAGACACTGAAACTGACCACTGACTGGACACCACAAACAAACTGACCACTGACTGGACACCACAAACAAACTGACCACTTACTGGACACAACAGACAAACTGACCACTGACTGGACGCCACAGACAAACTGACCACTAACTGGACACAACAGACAAACTGACCACCGACTAGACACAGACTAAATGGCCACTGACTGGATAGAATAGACAAACTGACCAATGACTGGACAGAACAGAGTAAATTACCATTGGCTGGACACAGACTATAACTGACCACTATGTTGAGCTGTACTGTTTTCGTGTCCAGTGCTTGGAAGACTGTAGGCATGACAATGACGTGGGCCTCTCAAAGATCAGCCTCTGTCGCTGACTGGAAACAAACCGTGGCATGGCTGAGCAGTGACTGGATACAGCGTAAGGCCACTTGCTGAGCAGACAGTAACGAACAGGTGTCGATCCCCGGCATGTGGCTGGCATGTTCCAGGACAGATGCCAAGAGACGATGAAGTGCGCTGGGCACAGCTGACACGCTCAGCTAAAGGTGTCCTTTCTCGCTGTGCTCACTGCCAACTGTCTCACGCTCCGACAGAGTCACGCGGGGCCAACTGTTGGAGATGGGCTCTAATCACCCTGCGACCTCACTACTGCTGTACCCTGCTGCAGCGCCACAAACAGTTGTGGGTACAAGGCCACATACAGCGCCACAAACAACTTGCCCTGCTGCAGAGCCACAAACAGCTGTACCCTGCTGCAGCGCCACAAACAGTTGTGGGTACAACGCCACATACAGCGCCACAAACAACCTACCCTGCTGCAGCGCCACAAACAGCTGTACCCTGCTGCAGTGCCACAAACAGTTGTGGGTACAGCGCAACAAACAACTTACCCTACTGCAGCGCCACAAACAGCTGTACCCTGCTAGAATGCCACAAACAGCTGTACATTGCTGCAGTACCACAAACAGGTGTACACTGCTAGAGCGCCACAAACAGCTGATGGAGCGCAACAAACAGCTGCACCTTGAGGGACTGCCACGAACAGCTGTACCCTGAGGGAGCGCCACAAATAGTGTACCCGGCTACAGCAACACAAACAGCTTACTCCGCTGCTGTACCACAAACAGCTGCACCTTGCTGCAGTATCACAAACAGTTGTATCCTGCTAGAACGCCACAAACAGCTGCACCTGTTGCAGCGCCACAAACAGTTGTATCCTGCTAGAACGCCACAAACAGCTGCACCTTGCTGCAGTACCACAAACAGTTGTATCCTGCTAGAACGCCACAAACAGCTGTACCCCGAGGGAGCGCCACAAATAGCTGTACCCTACTGCAGTAAAACAAACAGCTATACCCTGGTTCAGTGTAACAAACAGCTATAACCTACTGCAGTGTAACAAACAGGTATACCCTACTGCAGTGAAACAGCTATACCCTGCTTCAGTGTAACAAACAGCTATACCCTGCTTCAGTGTAACAAACAGATATACCCTGCCTCAGTGTAACAAACAGCTGTACCCTGCTACAGCGCCACAAACAGTTGCACACATGCACGCACGCACGCACGCACACACAGTTGACAGAAGAAAGGACAAATGTGAGACAGAATCTCAACAGTGGAGTTGCGAGAAATGTCAGAAAAGTTAAATTTTGAGATTACCTTTGAAGAAAAAAGGGTTGCACAGTGTCTGACAGAGTAAGGTAATTCATTCCTTTGTTAGAAGATAATTTATGATTTCTTTTTTGGCTTAGTTATCACCTGAACAATACCTGATTGTTCATTTACTTTGAATTGCGTGTGTGAGAGTTTGTTTTGTTTTGTTTTTACATCAGATGGGGCAGGCCGAGGAAGTGGTGTATATATATCTGATGTAAAACCATATATATATATATTGGGGTGGGTGGAATGAAAGTGTGTGATAGCTAAATTAAGTTTGTCAGAAAGTAAGCGAGAGTTTCTGTACAATATCTTCTGAGTGTCATCGTGTCATTCTACACATAGGTGGTATACATGTGTAAGCATATGCGCGTATGTTTGATCCGGCCTGCGTGCATAGCGCATGAGATGTAGATCAGGTGAAATTAACTGTCTGTATGAATACAGATACAAATGTATATGGGTCATTCTCCTGAAAACTGGACCAAAGAGGGTGCCGCTTTCCCGATGAAATAAAAATTAAACTAAAACATGAAGCATTTTAAACTACCGCTATATTTCTGATGTAATGTGTTTAGAGAAATAAGGGAAATGCCACAATGGGTAAATGCATCATTATTCCCTGCGCTGTGAGCATTTTTTTGTTTTTTGTTTGTTTGTTGTTGTTGTTTTTCATGGCCGCCAATTGTGACATGGCTTTGGGAAGGTTAGCTGATCGCAGATATTTCCTAGGAATCGTTCATGATTGAATAAAAACAGGTTTCATGAGAAAGGAGGCCAATTCTTACATACAAATGGTATTTATTGTGTGTTGCTTGTTATTAACAGCTCCAAACAAAGGAAATATAATCAGTGTCTCGCACGTTACCGATGGTGTCTTCTACTCAGAAGAGTAGTGTATCACGACGGAAACTATAAAAAAAATGTCTTTTTTTATCAGCTTAGTAGATAACCACATTTCACCTTATTTTTAATGTTTGCTTGATGACAAAAGAGTAGATACGAAATAAATTACAGTCATTTCTTCAGGGGTGTCAGAAAGTAAACGAGAGTTTCTGTACAATATCTTCTGAGTGTCATCGTGCGAGTACACGACACATAGGTGGTATGACGACACATGGTGTAACGTGCGAGCACACAAAATAATTATTTCTGCTTGTACCATTGACTTTCGACCTACCCTAACGTACCAGTCCACATCAGCTGACTTGCGGCAGCAACGTTTGACCTCTTTTTGCGCTGTGTGTGGTGTATTGTTTTACTAGAAAAGGGGAAGACACTTCAGGGGTGAGGGATGTAACGCTCGTGACACATATTTGTTCCCACTCGGCTGAGTGTTTGTTTGCAATCTTTTGTAACCAAATTTGGTATTGTGGTGCACCAGCATGAGCCGGAATGTCAAGCAAAAAAAAAAAAAAAAAAAAAAGTGGGGGTGGGGGTGGGGGGGCCTCTATCTTTAAGGTTAAGATCACAGTGTGGGCTTATATAATCAAAATATGACAGTTTCTACTATATCTTTTATTAGTTCTAAACCAGTGAGTCTTTTGCAACCAAACTCAATTTGAGGGTATATCATCATAAGCAAAGAAGTGTCCAGTGAAAATGTTGGATTGCTGTGTTCAAGGTCAATGTCACAGCCAAGGTTAAAGGTTTAAGTTAATGTTAGTTTGGATGATATCTTATGCATTGCTGAACCATTTGTAACCAAACCCAGTATGGTGAGACAGCATTATAAGCCAGAGTGTCATATGCGAAAAATTGATTTCTATCTTCAAGGTCAAGGTCACAGTAACTGAATTTCGGTTCATACAATCAAATATGGCTATTTCTATATGTTCTGAACTGATGATTTTTGGGGGCGACCAACTTAATTTGACACTGCATTTTCATCAGCTGGAGTATCTTGTGAAAAGGTTGCTTTGCTGTATTCAAGGTCAAGGACACACTGAAGGTTTTGAACTTCAGTGAATGTTTACCCGGACAATTTTCTCTGATCGATCAAACTTAGTATGGTGATGCATCATCATCAGCCAAAGTATCATTCAGAAATATCATTTTGCGATGTTCAAGGTCAAAGCCACAATCGTTTCTACTAGATCTTCAGAGATACTGAAACTTTTGCAATCCAAAATAGTTTGATGGTACATCATCGCAAGAGATGGTAAGACACCGTGAAAAGATTTTCTTGCTTTTACACAGTGCGTGAGACAGAGAATATGGCTTGGACGACTGTGGACTAGATTGCTGCCACTCTTGGCTATCCCGATAGCTAAAGCAGGGGTCAATACCGGTTCCAATCAAGAAAATGTGGAAAGAACATTGCTTCTGTAATGAATATACTTGTTTATTAAATTTTTTGGTCAATAGTTACGTGTGTTATTCTTATATTCTTTTGTACTTGTGATGATGTCCACATAACATGTGAGACAGATTACTAATTAAGTGCGATTGGTTATTAACTTTAGAAAGCAAGAAACAAATATCCCTCTGACATGTATATCTACATATACGGTTCAGACCAAGTTAGTGCAATGCATCCCCCCCCCCCCTCCTCCAAATTACTTTGGGGAAAAAAAGGCCTGAAGGTCTGATACTGTCACAGACCAACGCTTTTTCTCAAATCATGGACCTATATATGCCAGTAGTCCGTGTCTGAAATGTCAGGGTTCCAGGCGAGATCAAAAGATCAAGAGATCTTAGAGGAGGGAGGTGGAGCTGGACCATCACTTTTGCCCAGAAGAGATCATGAGTAGGGAGGTGGAGCTGGGCTAAGCAAGTTGGACGTCTTTTGCTTCGAGTTGTCCAAGTTGTTCGTCAACAGCGGTGCAACGGACATTGTCTTAGTGACTCTGTCCAGCACAGCAGTTGAAAGAGCAATTGCGCAGTGCACAAGTCGCTGGGCAATGGCGAGGGGACACCGCCTTAACACTTCCATTGTTCTGGCGGTGGTCTTCGGTCTCTCCGGTCTTTTTCGGGCGGTTTCCGCGGTCGAGCCAATCACCCTGTCCCCTTTCCCACTCTGTCCCCGTCCCTAATAGGTCATCCCGCCTCCGTGGACGTAAAGCAACATAAAAGCCAAAAAGTCTGAAATGATGTCCTACCGCAGGGGCTTCACTCTTCCGGATTATCTCCCCTGTTATTTGCGGAAATTGTCTATTAACCAAGTTCCTGTGACCCTGTCAATTTATGTCTTATATTTACGTACACAAGAGATGTCAAGCTTTCATTTCCAAATAATAGCATTAAATATTCAAACTTTAAATTTTTACCCTCAATGTCACAGTTTTGACCAGTTTTCAGGAGAATGACCCATGTATGGTTGTTTGTTGACTGCAAAATTAATCAGTTGTTTAAAAAAAATATTGTTATTATTATTGGTGCAACTTGCTGACACATGTTGTTAGCATGATTATTGTAAGATCAGTCTAATATCACTTATTAAATAAAATTATAAAGAAGAAAAAGAAATTCATTCCAAACTTGGAGTCTAGAGCAAGAGAAACTGCGGAAACCATGCAGCTGTACTATTTTACAGCGCGCGAACAGTTGTACCCTGCTACAACACAGCAAACAGCTGCACCCTGCTGCAGCGCCACAAACAGCTGTACCCTGCTGTAGCGCTGCAAACAGCTGTAGTGAGCCACAAGTCCAGTTCTGCCCTGGTGCAATGCAACATCCCTACACTACGGCTGGACCATGGTGTAGCGGGACACCCCTTAGCAAACGATCAAACGATTGTGGAAACAGGTGGCCTAGGTCGCTAAATCCCCCCCCCCCCCCCCCCCCCGCACCTCCGCCACCCAAACAATTCTCTCCACCTCCTCCCTCGCACCCAATGATTCAAGTTCCACTTGATGCTGGTTAGCTGACACGCTAAGCACGCAGGATAAACTGACCAACAGCCAGCGCACTGACTGTGGCGGGTATCAAGTGCTTTGTGTGCAGTGTAGCTAGTGTGTAATGTAGCTGGCGTACTGCGAGTTGTGGCCGCTGCTGCGGTCAGGACCGAGTGGCGGCCAGTGCAGCGCCATGTCCGCCCACCCGCCGGGGCTTGGCACACGTCAACAAGGCGGCGTCCCCCTCCCCCTCCCCCATAGCAGGTCAACTGTCTGACCCGACACCTGCCTGACTTCAGCTCCTGCATGACTCAACTCCTGCATGACCCAACTCCTGACCCAGCCTGACCAAACACCTGCATGACCTGCATGACTCAACTCCTGCCCGACCCAACACCTGTCTGACCCAACACCTGCGCTGCCTGACACAACTCTTGCCTGACCCAGCTCCTGTCGATTAAGGTGTGCGTGTGTGCGTGTGTGTGTGTGTGTGTGTGTGTGTGTGTGTGTGTGTGTGTGTGTGTGTGTGTGTGTGTGTGTGTGTGTGTGTGTGTTATGTCACAGAGTAGCAGCGAAATATTTCTCGGTGCGCCGTTGTTGTGTTCTCAGCCAGAGCGATGGCACCAGTGTTCCGCTGATACTAAATTGGACGCATAAGCACTAGCTACACTGCACACTAACCACACTGCTACTGACACTGCACATTAGCAGCATTGCACACTAGCTACACTGCACTAGCTACACTACACATTAGCTACACTGCACTAGCTACACTGCACTACACTAGCTACACTGCGCTAGCTACACTGCACACTAGCTACACTACACTAGCTACACTACACACTAGCTACACTGGACTAACTACACAACACTAGCTACAATGCACTAACTACACTGCACTAGCTGCATTGCACACTAGCTACACTACACTAGTCCAGCGACAGCTGACAGTCAGAGCGCTGTGGTCAGAGCTGGCTGCACACTGACGCAAACCCCGCTGGTCCCACACTCCCAGAACCGCTTTCCGGCACCTTCCTCCAAACTCGGCCACATTTGGTTACGCCACTGAAGGGGCACTCTTTATCTCCGCGCAGCTGTCCACCAACGCGGTCAGCGCCCTTCGAAAAGACTGTGGAAGCAACCTAGTGCCCAAGCACGCACGTAAACATGAGACGCATCCATCCCGCGTAAAAAAATATGTAAAAAAGAAGAAGAAAAAGCTCCGTCTCGTTTTAAGCAATTTTGGTTTTATTTGAGCTGGCGTAAGCAACATGGTCAGTTATAAAACAAACGTCTGATATAATTTGAGTTGTTTGGAACAAACTTACTACTGTTCGAGCACCAACAAAAAACTGCTCGTTAGCTGACAGTTTTCTGGGACCTGTGGCGTAACTAAATACGACAGTGGTTGAAGGAAAGATGTCATAAACCAGTGCTTGGAGTTTGCTGCCTTGCCCTCTGCCTGCCGACAGTCAGCTACACTTTGTGCCACAGGAACTTTGCAAATGACTCTTTGTCCCCGTGGCTCTTTACTGTGTCACCGGCTACAGTATACCTGACGGCTTATTGTTGCTCTTGCGGCTGGCTGCGCATGTCTCTACTTCTCCCTACCCACCTTTCTGGCTGAATGAACACCGTGGTGCTGTTACTCATGCAGAACGCGCCATTCTTTCTTAAGATCTACAACTAATCACATTCTACATCGATTTTGCCTTATTTCAGTTGTACAATAAAATCGCAGCCAAATCCGCGTCTCGTGGTACCATTGTACCCACATAATCATTAATGAACATACTTATTCATACAAAGCATTGTGAAACACACACACACACACACACACACACACACACACACACACACACACACACACACACACACACACACACACACACACACACACACACACAGAGCGGTTACACTGATGTAGGGTAAATACAACCCAATACTGTCTTCGCATCTCCAGTGTCGACTAAAGGACCCCACCTCCCCCCCCCCCCCCCCAAGGAACACCCACCCAACACGCACACACAAAACTTGAAGTCAGAGCATTTTACAATGCTGCACCGAAACTGTGGAAGTGTGCACATCGCTCTGAGAGAGCAGCTGAATTCGAAGGAGAAACAGTTTCACACAGGCACAAACGCGAAGAGTGAGTGCTTGAATGAAAAATTACATAGTTTGGCAGAAAAGCAAATTTTTTAGCAGTTTCAAAGAGTTGCACAGCATGTCTGATATTTGGCGGAAGTTCGTTCTAATGTGGCTAATGTCGATTTGATTACACACATCACAGTGTGGCTAATATGTATCTGATTAAATACATCACGATGTGGTTAATGCGGATTTGATTACTCACACCACAATGTGGTTAATGTGGATTTGGTTACATACACCACAGTGTGGTTAATGTGGATTTGATTACACACACCATAATGTGGTTAATGTGGATTTGATTAACCTGACGTCAAGTATATTGTAACAGTGGATGAACGCAACTGTAGACATAACTGTCTGTGTATGCATCTTGTGATTGACTGAGACATTTCTAATACTAGCAATTTATATGCATTTCTCCACATTGGAGCGCTCAGCCCATTACAAAGCACACACACACACACACACACACACACACACACACACACACACACACACACACACACACACACACACAACCAACAGGATAGCTTGAAGGGGTGAGATTTTAAAGATGATTTAAAAGATGTGAGTGTGGTTGAAGATCTAACTTTGCAAGGGTTGCACGTTAAAGGACAAGTCCAAGGTTAGGGGTGATTTTTGACACGATTTCCGTTAAAGCTCGCTGAGAACGATGATGTAGGTGAAACTGTGATCTGAGGGTTATAAATGCACGAGAGAAAAAAAGAGGCATTTTCTGTCGTACCGAAAGCGTCGCCATGACCCCCAAATCACGTGACCATATGCCTACTACGTCACTCTGGAGAGTCGCTGCAAACTGGCCAACTCGAGCTCCGAAGACGTAACTGATACTTTGCCCGAGAGACCCACAAGGATACAGCCGTATCAGTTTGAGCCTGTCAGGCAGGATTTTGAAAGAGTACCGGAACATCGTGTCAGCTTCGAAGCAAACCCCACTGCGGTATTCCATGGGGTTTGCGAAATCGCACTCACTGAAGTGCTCTCTACACAAATGGGCGTGATGCGGCGCAGCAAGAAAGCAGCTCGTTTGAATTGTATAAACTTAATCCACTTTCGCCTCACTGCGGGTCGATTGCGCGGGAGCTCGTGCATTGTTATACCTGGGGTCGTCTGCGATTGTTACAGTTCGCGGCAACACAGTAGGCCGGCATAGTTAACTTTTTTGTCGACCACACGCATATACAGTTTACTGAAGAATCTAAGATGGCAACCGCACTGACTCCCTAGACTGACGTCACTTCCGGGGAAGCCTACATAAAATAAAATCGATTAAAAACCCAATTAAACATTTTTATATATTTTTTATTTCATTAAATCTGAAACTTGTGACTCAATTGTCAATCATTTCGATGGTCATTTTGCATACTTAAAACCTTGGACTTTTACTTTAAGCCAACTCTCCGACCAATCAGTTATTCGTCTACCCACTGAGGCCATCCACCCACTTAATCATCCTACCTCTGAACACTGAGACGTCACGGTGTGCTGGCCGCTACTGGGACCTATGGCGTAATTGAACCTCTCACACCGAGCCGTCACGGTGTGCTGGCCGCTACTGGGACCTATGGCGTAATTGAACCTCTGACACCGAGCCGTCACGGTGTGCTGGCCGCTACTGGGACCTATGGCGTAACTGAACCTCTGATACCGAGCCGTCACGGTGTGCTGGCCGCTACTGAGCCATCTCCTGAGCCAACCACCTATCCACCAGCTGAGGCATCCCCCCACCCCACACAAAAAAGCGCCCCCCCCCCCCCCCCCCAACTCCACCAGAACCACCGACACAGACAGAGAGGTGCAGCTAGGAGAGAACGCAGTGACATTTACCTTGTTGGCGTGACGTCTTAGGGCCTGTTCTACGCTTTGGGCCAGTGACGCAGCGCCGGTCTGGGTCTGCACGTTGTGGGCCACCGTCACGGTGTGCTGGCCGCTACCGCCATGGGTCTGGGTCGGGACGTGGTGGGCCACCGTCACGGTGTGCTGGCCGCTACCGCCATGGGTCTGGGTCGGGACGTTGTGGGCCACCGTCACGGTGTGCTGGCCGCTACCGCCATGGGTCTGGGTCGGGACGTGGTGGGCCACCGTCACGGTGTGCTGGCCGCTACCGCCATGGGTCTGGGTCGCGCCTCCTGCGGTGGCACGGGCGTGTGTCTTGGTGGCCGCGTGGGTCTTGGTGGTGGTAGACAGCGGCATCCCTGCAGCTGCAGCAGCCGACTGCAGCATGTGGAGTTGCATCAGATGCAGCGGATGCACCTGGTGTTGCGTGGGGCGTC
The DNA here is from genome assembly GCA_963584105.1 of Alviniconcha strummeri. NCBI lineage: Eukaryota > Metazoa > Mollusca > Gastropoda > Provannidae > Alviniconcha > Alviniconcha strummeri. Next base: position 7,792,237 of record OY757556.1, read on the forward strand.
GCTCCTTCATCTTGCTGATCACCTTGTCCTGTGTCACCTGTGCCACCTCACCTGTTCCACGTCACCGTGCGTCTTCATGCGCCAGCCGCGATGCTTTCCGGTGTCTGCCTGCAACACAAAGCATCCCAGTCATACCCAGCATTTCATCGACACCCTCTCCCCCCACCTCCACACCATTCTGTCATCGAGCTGGTAGAATTCGTCGGCAGGACACCAGGCAGCGGCAAGACACCAGGACAGCAGCACAGCAAGACACCAGGACACAAGCAGGACACCAGGACAGCAGCACGGCAAGACACCAGGACAGCAGCACGGCAAGACAGCAGGACAGCAGCACGGCAAGACAGCAGGACACCAGCAGGTCACACAGACAGCAGAACACCGGGATAGCCGGACCGCAGAACACCACGACACCAGAACAATAGAACAACAGAAGAACCAGAACAGAAGAACACCTGGACTCCCGAACAGAAGGACAGCAGAACATCCAGACACCCGAACAGAAGGACAGCAGAACATCCGGACACCCAAATAGCACGACAGCAGAACATCCAGACACCAGGACAGAAAGGACAGCAGAACATCCGGACACCCGAACATCACAACACTCGAACAGCAGGGCAACAGAACACCCGGACACTTGAACAGCAGGACGGCAGAACAACAACACCAGGACAGGAAAAAAAACCAACACCCGGGCAGCAGAACACCCGGACACCCGAACAGCAGGACAGTAGAACATCCGAACAGCAGGACAGCAAAACAACAGAACACCCGAACACCAGGACAGTAGAACACCTGGACATCTGAACAGCAGGACAGCAGAACAACAGAACACCAGGACAGTAGAACACTTGGTCAGCAAGACAGCAGGACAGCAGGGATATTTACTGTGTTTAGAACACGGGTTGTCTCCAACCGGATCCTGACTAGTTCCCCAGTGCAGCGGGTGAGTGCAGCCGGTGCCTGCCGTGACATAGCACGGGATCTATCCGGGTCCATCACACCGTCAAAGATTAAACACACTCCACCACTAACTGAAACCAGACAAATAGACAAGTTTTGTTGTTGTTGTTGTTGTTGTTTCATCGACGTTTGTTGGTGTATTATCGGTCAGTTTCTTGCTGGAAAAAGAGGTTTACCCTGAACATCGGCACATGTGTTGTAGTGTCTAATTAAAATTAGCCTTCTTTTTAACCTTTTGCACGTTGTGATCGTATTTCCGAGCAGTTATTCAGTATCACAAACAAACCTAGGCAAGTCAAAGACCTCATCTCTGCTGTCTTCTATTCTCACAGCATTGCTTCCGCAGAGTTTTTGTGACTTCTTTGTGAACAAGATCTCTACCATCCGTGACAGTCTCAATTCCCAGACCCATTGATGACCTCCCGCAGTCACACAGCTTTTAATGGTTCCCCACTGACCGCCTTCCACTCTGTGTCATGGATGTCAAATGATTCTGATTGCTACAAAGACGATTCTCAACTCTGATTCTGTTCCACAGTCCATAAACCTGGAGGGTTCTGACATCAAACTTGCCAACACAGTTCGCAACCTAGGTGTCTGCCTTGACTCTGCTCTCTCTTTCCAGTAGCAAATCTCCCCCGTTTGTCGTGTATGCTATCTGGAACTTCATCGGATTAGCGCAATACGCCACTATCTGTCCGAAGATGTCAAACACACACACACACACACACACACACACACACACACACACACACACACACACACACACACACACACACACACACACACACACACACACACACACACACACACACACACACACACACACACACACACACACACACACACACACACACACACACGAAAAACAAAACAAAAAACTGTTGTGTGCGTTTGTTCTTTCTAGACTAGCTTATGACAACTCACCTTTGGCTGGCTATCTTCTTTCTAAACTCCAAAAGGTACAGAACAATGCTGCAAGACTCATTTTCAGAACAGCTAAATCCGCCCACGTCACTTCCTATGCTTCATTCTCTTCACTCTGAAGTCTCCCTTCCTCTCTCTCTCTCTCTCTCTCTCTCTCTCTCTCTCTCTCTCTCTCTCTCTCTCTCTCTCTCTCTCTCTCTCTCGTATGTGTGTGTGTGTGTGTGTGTGTGTGTGTGTGTGTGTGTGTGTGTGTGTGTGTGTGTGTGTGTGTGTGTGTGTGTGTGTGTGTGTATGTATGTATGTACGTTCGTGTTGTATGTGCTGAATTTTACAAATCTGTACATGTAAAGAATGTGTAAGCGATTATGGCCTGTGCGGGTTAGGTGCTCTAAGTATTATTGTTATTTCAACTTTGTTTCAGACTTTTTTGAGACCCGAAATTCGTTCGAAAGTTTTTACAGCCGCCGTGACGTCGTGTGACATGGAGCTGACTTAGTGCCGTGACGTTGTGTGACACGGAGCTGACTTAGCGCCGTGACGTCGTGTGACACGGGCCTGACTTAGCGCCGTGACGTCGTGTGACACGGAGCTGTTTTAGCGCCGTGACGTCGTGTGAAACGGGGCTGACTTAGTGCCGTGACGTCGTGTGACACAGAGCTGTTTTGCGCCGTGACGTCGTGTGACACGGGGCTGACTTAGTGCCGTGACGTCGTGTGACACGGAGCTGTTTTAGCGCCATGACGTCGTGTGACACGGGGCTGACTTACAATCTTACAATTAAATGGCCTCAAATTGGGTGATGGTCTGCGCAAAAACAAAACTTGTCGATTTGATTTTAGTGCCTTTTGAAACGACGTTACGATAAGCTGGTTGCATAAAGTGTGTTGTAGGTGTGTTTAAGTAAATGTGCGTGCGTGCGTGCGTGCCAGAAACGCCGTGTTCGTCCTATGTCTCCCTGTACGTTTTTAAATATGAATTTGTTTTGATGGGTTCCAAGGGACTGGTTACCCAAAAGTAATGTTTGGATGTCTGAATCGTTATCCTCTATATGCATTTTTTTTTTTTTTTTTTACTTTCCTGCCTCTTTAACGATTTCGCTTTAATATGTCTTCTCCGAAGTACAGACAGACATGCACGTAATAGATCACACATTTATTTTCCTTAGTTTTCTTTTGCAAAGTAATTTGGAGAAGGGGTGGTGGTGGTGTTGCATTAACTTCTTACATATAGATATACATGTCAGAGGGATATTTGTTTCTTGTTCTTTAAAGCTAATAACCAATCTCACTTAATTAGTAATGTCTCACATGTTATGTAGACATCATCACAAGTACACAAGTCACACACTTGAACCATTGACCCAGAAACGTAATAAACAAGTATATTATATTCATTACAAAAGCAATGTTCTTTCCACATTTTCTTGATTGGAACCGGTATTGACCCCTGCTTTAGCTATCGGGATAGCCAAGAGTGGCAGCAATCTAGTCCACAGTCGTCCAAGCCATATTCTCTGTCTCACGCACTGTGTAAAAGCAAGAAAATCTTTTCACGGTGTCTTACCCTGTCTTGTGATGATGTACCATCAAACTAATTTGGATTGCAAAAGTTTCAGTATTCCTGAAGATTTAGTAGAAACGATTGTGGCTTTGACCTTGACCTTGAACATAGCAAAATGGTATTTCTGTATGATACTCTGGCTGATGATGATGCATCACCATATCAAGTTTGATCGATCAGAGATATTGTCTGGGCAAACAGTCACTGAAGTTCAGAACCCTCGCTGTGACCTTGACCTTGAATACAGCAAAGCAACCTTTTCACAAGACACACCAGCTTATGAACATGCACTGTAAAACTAAGTTTGTCGCCAAAACATCATCAGTTCAGAAATAGAAATAGTCATGATTTCATTGTATGAACCCAAACTCAGTTACTGTGACCTTGACCTTGAAGATAGCAAACTATTTTTCGCACATGACACTCTGGCTTATAATGATGTATCAGTATACCGGGTTTGGTTACAAAAAGTTCAGCGATTCATATCATCCAAGGGGGAGCGGGGATATCTCAGCGGTTAGAGCACCGGACTCGTGATCGAAAGGTCGCGGGTTCGAATCCCTACTGGAGCGGCGGGAGAATTTTCTTCTCCAGGGTCAACTTTCTGTGCTGACTCTTATTTCGGTATCCGTTCCGCCCCCGTGTTACCGCAGTAGCACGTAAAAGACCCCGGTCATTCTGCCCAAAGCGCAGGTGGCAGGTTACAGCTAAACACGCATACACCTTACGTATGTGGCTTTGCATGAAGTGACATGGTGCATGGTTGTATGGTGTACACAAAACGCGCCGAGATGGCAGCAGTTTCATGTGGCACCAGCCATGCCAGCGCTGTAAGTACACTACTTCGGCGGATATTCAAAAACGCGCTAAAAAAATAAAAATAAAAACACACTATGCACTCACCTTTCTCCACTGTCTTTATTCCCCAGTCTAGTGTTGTAGTTACAGTGACAAAACTACACTTTTCTCCACTGTCTTTATTCCCCAGTCTAGTATAGTAGTTACAGTGACAAAACTACACTTTTCTCCATTGTCTTTATTCCCCAGTCTGACCGGACACACATTTACAGAGACAGAGCTATATTTTTCGCCAGTGCCAGTGTCTATATCCCTGAGTAGTCTTGTGTAGTAGTTACAGCGACAGAATGATATTTTTTACTTCAGTGTCCGTATTAGTTCTTGAATACTGAACACTTGTCAGTCACACAATCCATCATTCCCTCTTCAAACACACACACACACACACACACACACACACACACACACACACACACACACACACACACACACACACACACACACACACACACACACACACACACACACACACACACACACACACACACACACACACACACACACACACACACACACACACACTTACCACCAGCACAGAACAAGAGCTCAGGTAGCTCACAAGCAGAAACCACCCCACCAGAAGAACAGTCAGAAATCCAGCTCGCCAAATCGTCTTGTGCTTTTTATGTGTCCAATATTTCCATCGCCACTAGCCCGTCAAACAAACAGTTCATTCATCCTTGATCCTTTCTTGCCAACAAAGATCTT